>JAULKJ010000011.1:6475572-6486858 GCA_032355405.1 Rubia balearica | reverse complement strand
ATTCGGGTTTCGGGTTGAATTCGTTCGTGTCGGGTGCGGGTTCGGATCGATATTTCTCGGGTCAGGTTCGAGTTTCGGGTTGAGTTCGGTCGTGTCGGTCCGTGTCGGAGATTGACAACACTACAAGTGTGGTATAATTGCCAGACAAATGATGAATCAGTGTGTGTCTGATGCGTGTTACATGTTCACATTTTTGTACTCCCTCCGTACAAGCTCAAATTTTGTAGAATTTTTTTCACGATTATCAAAAAATATGTTTGACCGTTAATATGTTTAACTACAACAAATAAAAAATTGATATTTAGAAATTACTTGTTACGACGAATCCAACCATATCATATATGATAATATTATTGTTTATATATTCATTCAAATATGTGGTAAAAGTTGGACTGTGAATAGTGACATAAGGTGAAATATGAACGTTGAGCTGGGAAATAGGGATAAGCTTGATTGGATTTATTGTGTTTGGTTGATTAGCCAATAAAGTCAAAGATTGTGCTTTGGTGGAGACCTTTAGAGCATCTCCAATATGAGATTCACATCTCGATTAACACGTAATAGAAAGAAACTCTTTAATTAAAATAATATTTTCAACGCAAGAGTCATTGGAAATCATCAGTACGTGAATGCAATTTTAATTAATATCGTCAAATAGAGCCTCCGTTTTCAGACCCCATATTGACGCCCTCCTTGGACAAGTATACATATTTGGTCAAAACTTGTCATTTCATTATTTACATTGTAATTTATACGGCATCTCAAGATATCATATTGATAGCACCCCGTGTACTGTTTTAACTCAAATACATTATAAATATCCCTAAAATATCTCCTAAAATAATGGACCGTAAATAACATTTTATTACTATTGTTATTACCGGGGATGTAGTAAATATTGTATCCCCCGGTATCATATAGGAATTGTTTTACCGTATCCAATCATATTAAAATTCATAAAATGAATTTAATACTCAATCGAATGTTGATTAAATAATTTTAAATTAATATTTTAAAATTCATAGTTAAATATTTAACAAAGTGGATGAATTATAACTTTTGATTTTTTTACACCCAACCAATCAGTTTATTTAATTATATTAGATATTAATATATTAAAAATAAAAATATTGTGATAAAAATGATCTAAATAACAGTGCTTGTGGATTAAATAATTTTTTAAAGAATTTCAATTAGTATTTAAATTTGATAATTAAATATGTATTTTATTTTATTTTTTTACTATGCAATAATAGAATTCGAACCATAAGGTTATAGAGTGTTTAAAGTGAAATATTTTTTTTGATTTTTTTATAATTACATGTACTTCATAAATATAATAAGTACAAGTCGTATAGTACAAGCTGTAATAATAGGTGTTTATATATAATTAATTAAATGTTTGGTGGAAGTAATAAAACTCTGACTACAAGTTTAGCATTGGAGAAGAATTAATGTTTCTAAAACCAAACATCTCTAAATACATTATACACAGCTCTATTACAATTTGTCATGGCTACGATATTCACAGCAAACCCTCATGGAGTTGTGAGTAAAAATTGGAGACATTTGTCAATATTTTAGTAGGCCTTAATATGATGTGGATATGAGAGGGTTGATTGGGAAGTTTTTTGAAGTTTTGCACTCCAATGCAAGAGCATAGTTAACATCACTTTGGTATGAAAGAAATTGTTTTTTATCAAGATTATTCAATAATAAATTTATATATAATATATTTTATTTCATTCATTCTATATAAAATTCAAATTTAATATAATTTCACTTATACTTTAACTATGACTTTGTATAAAAAGACAAAATCTTGGGAAAAACCATTTTTTCATAATCATATGAAAAGACGGGTTTAATTAGAATAATTAAAGGTAAAAGGTCTTAGTTGCAATATAAAAAACTAATTATGCAACTTGTAGTAGTTATAAGATTAGCATATCAATTGCTAGATTCTTTTGCTGACCTAAAACGTGTGAGAAAATCACATGTGTCGGCTGTTAATGCTCCTGCTAAAATTGATGTCCCTGAAGGACAACCTACCATTGGAAATGAGATAAATGCACAATTGAAAATTGTTAGGCCAAGTGGTTCAAAAGATAAAAATCCTTGGAAGAAAAAAGGAGCAAACATTGTAGATGGCAAAAACGAGGTGAAAATTTATGAAGATTTTTTAAGATTCTAGAATAATCTTACAATATGACTAAAAATAAACTTCCTGAAGAAGTTCGGGTCCCACTATATCGATAGTGAGGATCTCTTAATTAACTATATCGATAGGTGGATCTCTCAATTAACTATGTCATGCCGGGTGTAAAATGGAACAGATACAAAATCTACACCGACAATAAATTTATATATGTTGCAACATGTGCCATAATGAATGAAAATGAGGATCATGATCCAACATTTGTTAAGGAATGAATGCATATAAATGATTGCCCTAAATGGAAAGGCTCAATCCAACTAGAAGTGGATTCCTTGAGAAAACAAAAAGTCTTCGGGAAAATATCAAGTACATCTGAAGATGTGCGGCCTGTGAATTATAAATGTGTCTTTGTGCAAAAGATAAATGAAAATGATGAAATCGCGATCTATAAGGCTCAACTTGCCGCACAAGGTTTTCCCAGAGATAAGGTATTAATTATGAGAAGATGTATTCTCCCGTGGTGAATGCAAATACTTTTTGTTATTTGCTTAATCTGATAGAAAATGAGTCTCTTGAAATGTGTTTAATGGATTTAGTGACTGCCTATTTGTATGGTTCACTTGATAATGATATTTATATGAAAATTTCGGATTGATTGCAATTGCAAAAGGGAATATATTCATGTTCTCAAAAAATTTATTCGATCAAGTTGGGTCGATCTTTATATGGGTTGAAATAAGCGGGAAGCATGTGGTATAATCGCCTTTGTGAATATCTAATAACATAAGATTATCAAAATGACTCGATATGCCCTTGTGTATTCATAAAACGACCGGGGGGTCAGAATTTGTTATTATCACAGTCTATGTTGATGACCTGAATATGATTGGAACTCTTGAAGAGATCCAAAAGGCTGCTGAATATTTGAAAATAGAGTTTGAAATAAAGGATCTTTGGAAGACAAAGTTTTGTCTTGGGTTGCAGATTGAACATTTTGAAAATGGTATTTTCTACACCAGTCTCATTACACCGCCAAAGTGCTAAAACAGTTTTATATGGATAAGCACACCGATGGTTGTGAGATCACTGGATGTGAAAAAAGGTCCATTTCGACCTCGTGAAAATGATGAATAACTACTTGGTCCAAAAGTACCACATCACATTGCTATTGGGGCTTTGATGTATTTGGCAATCCATACTCTCCCGATATAGCTTTGCAGTGAATTTTATTAGCGAGATATAGTTCTTCTCCCACACGAAGACGTTGGGATAATATTAATTAAATATTTCGATACCTTCAAGGTACGATTGATGCTTAATATCTTTCATTAATAATAAATAAAATTTGTGAACATTTAACATTTTGAAGATAAATGCTATAACGAATCTGGCAATGTATCATACAATCATATTTAAACTTATATACCAATTCAGTTTTAGGGTCAAAGTTAAGAATTTTTTATTACATAAATAGTTAAATTGCAGGTTGAAATGAGATAGATGAAGTAATATATTGTATGTAAGACCATGTACAATGGCGAAACCGATCTGAAACCACTCTTATGGTTTTAGTTCATTAAATATACAATCTCTCTTCCACCTCATAAACTAAAATCACAAAGAAAACCACTCTATTTTTACCCCCCACAATGGTTGACACTACTATGAAACCACTTCATAGACCTCACTTGATTTTCTCTATCATACTCATTAATCTTACCTTCAATATTTGATTTAAATAAATTTGCCTATCCAAAATAAATTGAAATACGAAATTTAATAATACACTAGTAATTTTTTAATTGAATTTAGTTTTTTAAAATTTAAAATTAATTTTAGTACTAAAAAATTATTTTATGAACCAAAATTAAAAAAACATATATTTTTAAAGAATTTAATTTCTATTTTTAAAAAGAATCAAAATTTAATTTCTATTTTCAAAAATAAAAAATTAGATTTTTTTTTATTTTTTGAAACTTTCAATTTTTAAAAAGAAAATAAATTATTTTGAATTTTTGAAAATTCATTTTTGTAAAAATTTCATTGGGACACGTGTAGCCTCTGATTGGACCACGTGTCCAACGGAAGCAGAAAAATATAAAAAGCTGGGGACATTCACTGCCATGTGCCAATCTAGGAGACAAAAAATCAGCGCGAGCCCCAGCTGCACGTGGGATTGCCGCAAAAAACAATTGTGCCGATTTCAGTTTTCGACAACTGATGGGCGGTCTCAAATAATTGAGACCACATTGCTTGTGGAGTTTCATGGTTTTAGTTCTGAACTGAAATCACTTTGAAACCCCCCTACAAATGTATAGTGGTGATATCGCTCTGAAACCGTTTTGGTGGTTTCAGTTCATTAAATATTTAATCTCTCTCTTCCATCACATCAGTTGAAATCACGAAGAAACCACTTCATTTTTACCTCCACAATGATTGAAACTATTTCATAGACCCCACTTGATGTTCTCTATTCTACTTATTAATTTTACCTTCAATATTTAATTTAAAAAATTTGCCAACTCGAAATAAATTGAAATGTGAAATTTAATAATACAATTTACTTTTATAATTTTACTTCGTCTTTTAAATTTTGAATTTTAATTTTCTTTTTTAATTTAATTTAATTTTATAATTTCTTTTTTAAATTTGATAATACAATTTTTTAATTTTAAATATTATTTAATTTTTTTAAAATTATTATTTTAGTTAAAATTAAATAGTAAAAAATAGATTAAAAAATAATCCTCCGTTTCTCTATAAGGGTCTCCATAGGTTTATGTGCTTGGATTTAGGTAGTATAAATGAGTGGATGAAATTGAATGTATAATGTAAAAAGTAGAATGAGTGGATGAAATTGAAAGAATATTACCAAAAATGGAAAAGTGTGCAAATATAAAAGATACAACCCAAAAAATAAAGTGTGCCAATAATAGAGAAACAGAGGGAGTATGATTGCAATGGCGAAATATTGCGAGTAGAAAAATTACCAAGGATATTTAAATGCGAACATACTGATCTAATCTAACCAACTATTACAGATCGAAAAAATAAAACGGGTTGGCGGGGCAATGGATTGGTAGGGTTTAATCGGTGATGATGTTTTTTTGGCTTAATTGGTGTTGATGGCTTAATCTGTGTTGATGCTTTTTGGATCTGAGAAAGACGCCATCGTTTTTCTATTTTTCCATTTAGTTTTTTCCACTTTAGTCTGGCGCCATCATTCACTCTATTCGTCGGCGGAGGGTTTTTGGGCAACGGGGGCTCCGGTGGAGGAGGGCGATGAGATCATTGGTGGAGGGGCTAGGCGGCAGAGAGGTGGCGGTAGTTCTATGTTGGGGGCATAACGGCGGATGTCTAGTGGAGGAGCGACGGATGTCCAGCGGAGTCTGGGCCTCGAAGGATTCAGTCAATTTATTGGGGGGGGGTGTTTTTGCATATTTTATTAAGGGACAATCTCATTTATACCCTGTGGTCCGAATCAGCGACGCCGGGCGGCTGTCAGAGGCAGCAGGTGAGGGTCAGCGGTGACGCGTGACGGTCAGTGGCGGTAGGTTTAGGGCGGAGAAGAAGAAGTTTATGGGGTATAATTGTCATTAGATATTTAATTTTAAGTTTAGGGATATTTTTATCTTTTCACGAATGGTCAACGCCGGAATTGCATTGGTCAATGCTCTAATAATGTAAATGGGATAAAACTGCACATTTTAACTAAAAGATAGGGTTAATTTTGTACTTTCAAATTTTACAAGGTTATTCCTGCACTTTATCAGTCTTATAGGATCATTTTTGCACTTTTTCCAAAAAAATAATTAAAATTACACATCTGGGCAAGAGTGCCATCACGTGGGATGGCAGCAAAAATACATTGGGCTGGTTTCAGTTTTCTCCAATTGAAGGGTGATATCAAATTGAGACCACATTAAAACTCTCAATGCGAAATTTCGTGATTTCAGTGTGATTTCATTTACAAACTAAACATTATAAAATCCCACCAACTATAATCTTAAAAAGAAGCAGAAAAAGAAACAGACTTCACACACTTGACTGAACTTATTCGGGTTGACCCTTAAAACTTAAAGACCCATAAGGGCATGTGCAGTGGTGGTCTCTTAATTTTAAAAGACCACGTAAGAGACCGAAAATACCCACAGTGGGGGTCTCTTAAGTGGTCTCTTAAAAAGAGACCACTTAAAAGTCTCTTGGTAAGAGACCGTTCAAGAGCCCGAGCTTGTCAGGGAAATGTTGGGCCGAGAGAAACGACATGCGCGCACATTTTTTTGACCGGTCCAGGACACGTGGCAAGCAGTCATTCGGCCACGTGTCCCGCACTATGACCGCCTAATTTTTTTTAATTTCATTCAGCGGACACGTGTCACCCAACGGTTGGGCCACGTGTCCGCAACGGTTGAATTTTCAAACCGTTCAGAAATTCAAATGTGGGGGACATGTGGGCGAGTGGCAGCGCGCCATGTGTCCCCCATGCAACGGTCAATTTTTGTTTCAGCTTACAAATGGGACACGTGTCCCACTCACAGGGTGACACGTGTCCCAACGGTAATTTTTCAAAAAAAATCTATTTTTAAAAAAAAATCAGAAAGTTATATTTACAAATTTAAATTTACAGCACCCCTCATTTTTACCTATGAATAGATCCGAATTCTATTTTTACATTTTTATTTTTACCTATAAATAGATTCGAATTCTATCTTATTTTTATTTTTCGTTCAAATTTTTACTTTTTTATTTTTTATTTTTCCATTTATTTTTTGTTTATTTTTAACTTTTTTCATTTTTTCAATTAATTTTTTTTCAAAAGGTTGAATTCATTTTATATATTATAATGTATTCTTAAATTTTACATTCAACTTATTTTGGATTGCTAAATACATTTTGATTAAATGTTAATAACAAAATTAATGAGTATGATAGAGAAAATCAAGTAGTCTCCATGAATAGTGCAAAGTAGTCTCTTACCACTGTGGAGATAAAAAATGGTGGTCTCTTAGAGTTATGTGGAAGAGAGAGATTGAAAAAATAATATATTTAATTGGTAAGAGACCGCTTGCAGTCTCTACCACTGCACATGGACTGAGAGCTTAGGGACAAAACTTGAGAGAAAGGAGGAATTTTTGGTGGATTGTAATTCTTGTAATCTCATTTGTTGATTCTAGTGGAACCATTCTTCCAGAACGTAAGTGGAAACACCAAATCTGGGTAAAATCTCTTATGTCTTCTTTTATTTTTTTTGCCTTGAATTGTATGAGTTCTTGTTTGTAGGCTCATTATTTGCATTCCGTTGCATTATATGTTCGTTGTCGCAACGTGTTAAACTACCATCAATTGGTTTCTAAGATCGAAATAGGTGGCAGAAGACAGTTTCTTATGCCATTACCGTTTATTGACGACCGTGCAGTTGGCGGCATTAGTGCAGTTGCTCCGAATCACAAGAATCTTTTCTCTACTTGCTAGTGCATTGGCAATTGAACTAGTTTATGTGTTAGAAATTGTATGAGATTTCGGACCAAAAACACTATGAGAGTTGCAATTTATTTTGTATAGTAGAATATAATTTAGAAAGCATTGGAAATATATAACTATGCATTTCTCGTTTAGAAGGAAAATCATAATATTTATTTCGAAACTAATTTTTAAGCCACCCCCACCAATACATATATTCACTAGTGAAGAAGCCTTGATTAAAGGCAACAATCAAAGGCGGTTCTTGAGGAACCGTTTTTTATGAGGACCCAAGGGAGATTCCAAATTCGTAACTCTCTCAAGTCACCCCGGAAATTTTAAAGGCATATTTTGTTTGATTAAAAGCACTTCTTCAAGAACCGCGTTTAATGGACATCAATTAAAAGCTATTCTATTGAAAAAATGTCTTTAATAAGGTGTCTTTGTTTTCCAAGCATATATAGAAGTTAGGGTTTTTTCCCCCCTTAGTTTATTTTCCTAAAATTTAATTCCTCCCCCACTCATTATCATTTTTACCGATCCTTTAGCTTATTCTCTCTTTCTCACCCACACAACTGTTTCCCTCCACAGTCAATTTCTCCTGCCACTACCTCCTCCTCACGACGCTGCTGCCTCCTCCTCACGCCGTTGTGCATGGGCTCTGCCTCGTAGCCCCTTGACCTTCCGCCATACCTGGCCACCTAGCACAAGGTCATTGCCCCTGTGTCGTGCCTGGCCACCACGAACCGTCCCCCCTATTTTTCTTTTTCAGCGCGCTGTGTCCCCTGCCGCTGAATTCCTTAGCCGAGAGAGTTGCGCTGCCGGGTGCCCTCCGCTAAAAGCTCCTCTCTGAAAGACACCAGTGACTGGGCATATCTATATTTCTTTTCCCATCTAGCTGTATTTAATGTGTATGTTCTTCATATTTGTATTTTGTTGTTTTTATTGATGTCTGTTGTTACTGTAGTTTCTTGCTTCCAAAAACATTAGGTTTCTAGCAACCTTTTTTTGAGACCTTGGTAATAGGTTCCAAATTCGTAACCTATTTTGGACCCCAATAAAAAGTGGTTTTCGAACCACCTTTGATCGAATCAATTAAAGTTAGGACTAGAGAAAGCACTTATGATATAAGTGTCTTTAATCAAGTCTTCTCCATGATGATTGTTGGATGAAAATGTTTGTCAAAACTTAACTTTAACGAAGAGTAAAACTCAAGCCTAAAATCTCATGAAATTTTTTCCATAACTTTTAAAGAGGCACATGAAGCCTAGAGAATATAAATAACTGACTAAAATTAATAAAAGAAAATACTTACTGACTAAATTTTCACAAAGTTTTGTTTTACCCAAGCTAAACTTTAACCCAGGGATTATTATGCAATTATAAAAAAATTAATTAAGATGGGGTTTTTTTATAATATGCTGAAAAATGTAGGGACCTACTGAGAAATTATCAAAATGTATATATATTACAAAAAATAAGATTTTTCTTTTTTTCTTCTCTCATATCGCCGATCGGAAACTACCACCGGTCGACGGTTTCCGTCGGATAACGCCGTTTCTGCCGTAATCTCGCCGGAATCACAACGGAAACCTTGCCTTCGCCGGCATCTCGCTGCAATTCAACAGAAACCCTAGGTTTTGAGATCGAGAAACCCTAGGTTCCACAGATCTCCGGCTGTGATGCTCATTTACACGGTGATGGTGGCGGAGATGCTTCTCTGCACAATGATGGCAACGCCGATGCTCCACTGCAATTTACGCTACGAGATGGCGATGCACCTCTGCACAGCGATGAGGTCACGACGACAACGAGCTCACGACGATAACGACAAGTTCCCAACATCGACGGTGAATCTACTGTGTAGCATAGCGATAGTGGTGGTTAATTGCAATGGTGACTCTGCTTCTTGGCATCATTGTGTTCGTCTTCGATTGGAGCAAAACAAACAACAATCGCATCTGCATCGTTTAATTGTAGCGGCTGAGTTAGGGTTTTGGCTTTGTGGCGAGGCTGCTAGAGTTTGTCAACGACGGTGACGCGACCGGAAGAAGAAGCATATCCTGAAAAAGACGTTGGCGCGTGATATGTACACGGCCAGATGAAGAAGATGAGTAGCGCATTTACTCACGCGCGGCTTTGAGTTATAGGTGACGTCGGCGGCAGACGGCAACGACGGCGGTGGAGCTGATCTTCGGTGTCTGTGAGGTGAGCTTTAATTTTATGTTTTATTTTTTCAAACTGAGATGCTGAGATTTACTATTTATTGGCTGAGTAAATGATCAAAAATGTCATTGTTCTAGTGGTTAATGCTTTAGTTGTTGAGGTGTGAGGTTAGGTGTTCGAGACTCAATGTGACCTTTATTTTGAACAATTTATGTTCTTTATACACATATTGAGATTTAATATTATTTTACTGAGCATATGAACATTAAATGTTGTTGGCCTAGTGGTTAGTACTCCTTATTTGATGTCAGAGGTCCAGTGTTCGAATCCCAGCATGACCTTTATTTTGATGGATTTATGTCCCTAAGGTACATGTTGAAGTTTAATATTTATTTGACTGTATTTACAATCAGTAAAGGTTGTTTGGTCCAGTGGTTAGCACTCTTGTTCTTGAGGTTGAGGTCTTGGGTTTGAATCTCTCTTTGACCTTTATTTTGAAGAAATTATGTTCTTGATGTACATGCTGAGATTTAATATTATTTGACTAACTATATGTTCAATAAGAGTTTTTGGTGTAGTGGTTGTTAATCTATGCTTTGAGGTTAGAGACCTGGGTTCAAATCCCACTTGGTCCTTTTTTTTAAGTGTTTTTATTGTTGAGGTACTGTTGCTTTTTGTTTATGTTTGTAAAAAAAAAAATCTTATGTTGATGTTTTTTCATTATTCGGGTGACATTTAATTGATTTTCGTTGATATTTTATAGTTTTTTGGGTGATATGGATTGATATTTGTAGTTTTTTATTGTTGAGGTAGTGTAGCTTTTTGTTGATGTTTTTAGTTTTTTTTCTCTTATGTTGACGTTTTCATTATTCGGATGAGATTTAATTGATATGCGTTGATGTTTTATAGTTTTTAGGTGATATGGATTGATATTTGTAGTTTTTTTTGTTGAGGTACTGTAGCTTTTCGTTGATGTTTGTAAAAGAATTTCTCTTATGTTGATATTTTTCATTATTCGGGTGAGATTTAATAGATATGCGTTAATGTTTTATAGTTTTTTTGGGTGATCTGGATTGATATTTGTAGTTTTTTTTTGTTGAGGTACTGTAGCATTTTGTTGATGTTTGTAACTTTTTTTTTTCTCTTATGTTGATGTTTTTCATTATTCGGGTGAGATTTAATTGATATGTGTTGATGTTTTGGAGTTTTTTTGGGTAATATGCATTGATATATGTAGTTCTTTAAAATTTTCTTGTATGATTTTTTTTTCATTTTCCGGGTGAGGTTTTAGCAATAGGAGTTGATGTTTGTTGTGTCATTTTTCTTGTGCTGATGTTTTTCATTTTTCTGATGAGGTTCAGGTGTTAGAAATTGATGTTTGTACCTTTTTGATGATATAAGTTGATATTTGCAGTTTAAAAAAATGACGTTTTATAATTTTTTGAGAGAATAATTTATACTCTCGAGGTACCGTAGTTTTTTGAGGTTTTTAAATTTTTTTC
>JAULKJ010000011.1:6450236-6462243 GCA_032355405.1 Rubia balearica | reverse complement strand
TATATATATTGAGTACAAAGGGTATACAAGACAAAATCAGATATGGAAAAGGATATATACAAAACCAATTAGAAAGGTATTCTTTTTTAACCTGATTCTAATTTATCTAATATTCTATTAATTGTATATTTAAGTGGTTGCGAAAGAGTAATGCGTGTCCATTATGTCGTTTCAACACTCAAAGTTCTTCGATGAATAAACAAGTGCAGGATGATTAATTGATGGAGATTTGGTGATTCATGTTGTGCGGTTGCATTGGTGGATGGCTAAATTATAAATCGATACATAATGTTATGGATCATCTCCACTTGTTACTAAATGGTATTAATCCAATCATCTTGTGAAATTTCAATGGCCATATACTGTGTATGTTGTGCATGCATTACATTTCCGTAATAGACCCATGTCAAATTTCATCATGGCATGACTGGTTCAGTCACATGATTGGATCGCCCTGTTTGTTCAAGTCCAAAGACTTGTGGTGTTATATTTGTGGGAGCGCGTTAGAATATAATTGTATCTGTATCTCACATCTATAGTTGCAAGATTAGTTGTCTTGTATATAAACTTGGTGGGTTATTCCTAGTACTAATTAATTTTATGATATAGGCTCATGACTCTCATATAGTATCAGAGCCGAAAGTTATCCTAGTGTGCATGTACTCTATCTGTTCACATTTGCACTGTTGCACGTGATCGAGCATGTTAAAATTCCACCATATTGTTAATTGACTAGGTTATAGATCAATATATAAGGTTTTGAGTCATCTCTACTTAATACCAATTAATTTTTTTAGCATGAATCTTGGTATATAATATATTCAACTCGCGACACCCTAACATAAGAACCAACTCACAACTAGTTTGCTAACCAATCAGAAGCGAACTAATTAAGTCCACCTCGTGGTCAAATAACTTACCCCTAAAAAGGCAAAAAAAAAAACACCACTCATCAGAACACCTTCTACTAGAAGAGAGGAACACATTGTGCAAACCACGATTGCACGATTAGGAGACCTATAGATGTAGAACACTAGACGAAAGTAAGTAACTTTGGACACATGACGCAGGGAAAAAAAACATATTAACTAGGGCATCGAAACTTCCTTCCGGGGACACCCCAAGGGGTTTTCTTGCAGGTATTCACCGGAGGCAGGCTGCTCATTAGGCCAATTTCAAGGCCTATCATCACTTATAAGGAATCTGCCGCATCAGTGGCACCGTTTGTAGGGACGATTTTTTTTTTCTTTCTAGGTTTTTGATTGCCCTTTAGAAAGGATGGAGACCTCCCCAAAACCACCCCCTACTCAGCAACCACACAATAAGTCAAACACACAATAAGAACCATCTTTTGTTTTACCTCTAAAAATAGCTTATACTTTCAAAATAAGCAGTACTTTTTAGCACTTTACAAAACACTAAAAAGAGCCCTAAAGGTCTGCCAAACAGAGCCCTAAAGGTTTATAATAATACACCTGTAACTGAAAATAATTTAAATTTTATTAGAAAAATAACTACTACTAACACTAAATCCTCCGTGCATATTTATTTGTTAACAAAATTTTCAGCTCTTAAATTAGTTCTGGCTACAGTCATCCCAAAATAGGTCATAGTATACAATACTAGAAGGGCACTCTAAAGCTTTGATTTTTTCCATTTTTTACATCTTGCAACCACGAACCAAACCATGCCTTTTTTTTCCCTTGGATTTCATTACAAAGTGAACTACGATCTACTCTTGTTTACTCCGAGCTACTGATGCATCATTAGCTTCGGTTGTTTCAGATTGATGAATGCTAGCCTTGGCTTCTGATAAAAACTTGGGATCTGGCTCGTGTTTGTACACAGGCTCTTTCATTGCCATACATATGTACATCACAATAACCACGTTTACTGATATGACGGCGAGGAACCCACTCAGGAGAGTCAGAGAATAAGGAGATAGTTCAGATGAACCTGTCCAGCACCACTAACTTCAATCAAACCCAATAAACAGTTCTAATAATATATTGGCACCGCCATCACATTATAGATCAGGGTAATGCAACATCAAATACACAATATAGCAAGTGCGGCAAGAAAAAATATAGACCACCTTTTAGGATTAAAGTGTTTAAAAAGTATGTGTCTGTATTAAGGTCTATCAACTCTTTAAAGTGGTTCACCATAGAGAACAAGATTAGCTTCTGAAGATAACTAAAATATTGTCATGATGGCATGTCTATAACTTACTAATAAGCTATTAGTAAACATCATCTGCCTATGCAAGCCAGCTTCAACCACCATAGAAAAAATTCAGAGCCAAGTAGGTCCAAAACTACCAAACCAGACAAAGAGTTGTGTAAAGACTAAAGAGTGTAATGGAATTCTCTTAAGTGACTAATTTTAAACAATACAAGAGAATATTGAGTGGATGTGTGGACATACCAGTTAGATAGAATTTGGATTGCAGCTATTAGAAACCAAATAAGAGTGATATCAATATATGAGAGAATGAGAGTATAACGTTTAAGATGGTTGGGTATACACGTAGGAGACCCCTAAAGGCTAGTCAGACGTTTAGAACAAAGAGAACCACTAAAACACAGTAGACAGGAAAGAGGACGGCCTTAAAAGACTTGGAAAGAGACAAATTAAAAATGATATATGCTACATTTAAATATAAATGAAGGTTTATGTCTTATTAAACACGACAGGGAGACATCATCCATAAAGCCGACTCCAACTAGTTGGACAAAGGCTTAGCAGTTGTTGTTGAGATGGTATTAAGTATCAGTAGGTAAGTTTCCAAGAGTTCTAGGAACAGAGAAGTTTCGGTAGCTGTCATATGATTCAGTTTTACCTCTCTTTCAAAACTAGTTTTTGCAGCTCTAACACCTGAGAAATTTTGGTATAAACGCGTGCTTGTGCAGCATAGTATGTTACGGATAAAAGGAATGAGCTTTAATTGAATGGTTGCAACAAAAGAGGGGAACGGATATAATGGGAGGGATATTCCGAGACAACATCATACTGAACAATATATTGCTTATAAACAGGTTCAAGAGTACAAAAGGTAAAGTCAACTTACCAGGAAAGAATTTATTGTTGAAGCCGTATAAAATAGCAACAGGAGCTGCCCACATGCACATAGATGCAATGAAGAATTTCTGTATTACTCCAGTCATAACACCTTCAAACTGTGAACAATACTGCAATCAAATAAGAAAATCGACCACATAAGTCTCTCAATACAATCAATGAATGAGCTCAAGTCTAAATTCGACCATGTAACCAATACTTCACCGTCCCACTATTATCTTCACACTTTCGTTTTGGCAATGTCCAACTATTACCTTCACACTTTACCTTATTCCTATACTGGAAAGATTATATTCATCGTCAATCCCCTCATTCATATTACTTTCTCATATCTATCTCGGGCCAAAAACAATGAGAAAAAAATAACGAGCCTGTGGAAGTACCTTCCCAAACAAAATTGTAACAGCTAACGAGAAATTTAAGGTCAACAAAATAATGAAAGTAGTGTAAAAATACTACTAACGGGAAAAAAAGACTACTGTATCTGAATCAAAACATTGTTTGAGCAGATTGGGAAGCAGAGTAGACGCTTTCCTTCAATTCTAACTAAATTTAGACCAGAAACCAATACTCCAATCGTAAAAGGAGGCAACAATTTAGACTTATTCTAATTGATTTAAATTTGAAGTGAAAGTTAGGGCTGAGCATTGGTTCAGAACAATAATCTTCATCACAACATACAATAAGAGAATCCTCTATCAGTCTATCTACTGCAAATTCATGAGTAATTGGCACTGTAATAATTACCTTAGGCTTCGAAATCTCCCTCTTGAAGAGTGAAACGGCTGAGATTCGTCGGAGTAGGGTGTCAGTGCGGCAGAATACAGTTTTGACAGACGGTGCTTTTTCTCTCTTTTCTTTCTGATTTATGTTTAGCCCCTGGGGTTTTAAAAGCAAAAGTCAAACTTCATTGACTAATACAAAAGGAATAAAAACCAAAAACCAAAGATATCAGACGCCGCTCATATTCTCCCATCTCCGTCGATCCTTCCATATCTTCTCTTCTCTGCTCCAATTTTCTGAAGAATTCGACGGCGACGGCAGCATATCAGGTGTATTTCGTTTTTTACCTTTCAATTCATAGTTCGATTATTCATGTTTATTGCTGGCGATTAATTAGATTGTAGTTTGAAACGATTGTGTCACCGAGGAGATGGGCGAAATGACTTGGTGCATATGATTTATAGTTTGATGTGCCGAGCGAATGAACATGAACTGTTGTGGTGTTCGGGGCCATTCGCCTCTTATATCTACAATCATGTCTTTGTTTTTGCGTGCCTTTATTGTTGTGAGATGCTAACAAGATCAGTGTTCTGTAATGTTGGAATTTCAGGTTGTACCAAGGATAGTTTTGAATTAACAATTGTTGCAAGGACAATGCATCCTCCTTTAACGTTGCACAGGCACCCAATGTGTGCAGATGTATGTTTTTCTTAGTCTCTGTACAACTATTTTACCTTTAATTCTTAACTTTTTTCATACCGACGATCTTCTTTTAATGACATGAGTGTAATTTGACAAGAACCTAAATCATTCCAAAGACCGTTTTAAGTTGATGCTTCTTGGGATGTTATGCATATTGTGAAACTTTAATGTAATATCTTGTGACATGGAACTGGTGATGTTGTTCTGTTGGTAATTCCTCTACAGTTTTCACTCACTCGTCTATTTGCTGTGTGAATAGTGATGGCTTAAGAAACTGTGTTGGATGTATTTTGAATTAGATGAGTATTTACCTTTTTGGGAGGTTGTATATGCAAGTCTGTGTTTATTGGTGAATTAGCACCCTGATTTGTTGTGATCCAGTCACACTATAGATATGTAAAAAGTATGGATTTTGAAATATTTGCTGAAAAGTATGCTGGCGGTATTTGGAGCCTGTTATAGGTATTGACGCATCATTCCTAGATTGCCAAATCATGATTGCTAGCTTTTTGAAGTTGCTCTGACTTTTGTATGGTGCAGATTATTGAGGAATTCCAGAAGTGTCACTTAGATCACCCAGTAGGGAAATTTTTGGGAAAATGTACAGATTTGAAGATAAAGCTCGATAGTTGTTTCCGTCAAGAGGTACTATATCTCTGCCCACTGTTAGATGTTGTGTACTTGTTTTCCTTGTATCACCAAAAGCTGCAATGCAAGTGGACAACACACCTCTCACCAAAATATTAGTTAGTTTGATGTTTTGTTTTTGTGTGTCAGAAAGCTGTGAAAAGGAAGGCAAATTTCGAAGAGAGCAAGAAGCTAAAAGAGAGGCTGCGAGCTTATAGGAAAGAATCTGCTGATAGTAGCTAAGTAATCGAGCTTCATCAAGGCAGAGTATCCATGTCATAAACAACCTTAAATATATGCAACTAGGAAGGTTGGATTTTAGTAAGGGATCATTTGTCAATGGTAATATGGCATACATGAGGTCTTGTATGCAAAATATTTGTGGATAAAGAGAATTTATATGTTGGATAACCCGGATTAGGTAGGTTGCAGAACAATTGAAGTTTGATTCTAAGCCAAATATGTACTGTGATTTACAGAAATAAGATCTGAATTTCTGGAATGAGGTGTCCTTTTTTATTATGGAGCAAGGTGATTTTGTTTGTGACATTTTGTGGTAGAAGATGATGTTATGGTTTTACTTGACAAAAATTATCTAGGTGCTTGTGTGAAGATCCGCGGAACTCCCATCTTGATTTAGATTAAGAGATACAAGTACAAGATGGTCATTTGCATTATAGCAAATGGCTGTTTTACATACCAGACAACCCAGCAGTAATCCAGAGTGTCATGTTATCTATTTTAAGTCATCATCAGTGACCACTCTGTCATAGTTTCCTCCAAGCCGATGTAATATGTTCGTGAAGGCAAGGAACCCTGTTATTCAACAAAAAGCTATACACCCGCAAACTTTCAAGTGAGTGGAAGCGTCGCGATATATTAAGATACTGCCTCAAAACAGGTAGTTGAGAGAAAGTATATCCTCTCTTCAAAGATCACTGAACTGATCCATTAAAAATGGCTACAATGATGAAGGCCTTCTGTCTGATATCATCCTTAGAAAAGCAATAGAGCAGTAATCAGTTCATTTAGTTTAAAACATGCTTGTGAGCCAAAAGGCAATAGTTGGGAAAAATAAATACAAGACATACCTAAGCCACATCACAAGCATGCAGAACATGACTTCTGGTAGGCGTATAGATGCAACAAAAGCTACTTTTGATTAAATTCCCAGATCCAGTTTCCTCAGCAAGTATTTTCTTCAACAAACCGACCGGCTGAAAGTCCATCAAGACAGATCATTCAAGGAGCAAATCAGATGTAAGAAGTGCAACAAAATTTAACAAGTGAAAGCTTATTATAATCCCGCACAGCAACAGCAGCAGCTTAGGTCATGCATCATATAAGTTAGTGCAAATGTGCTCAAACTACCGGGTACCTCATGAGGTTACGATAGAGGGCCCTTCATGTGAAACAAAGATAGGTTAGGGCGAGAGATATGTTTCCCATGAGGCTAGGACAAAGGAACCTCCATGTGCTCAAGGATAGGATGCATGGGTCAGAGAAGATGACTCTCACCAGTTCAACTTCAAATTTCTTATGGTAATTCATGTAGAGCATTGCCACCTGCACATAAAGTATAATTAATATTCTAGCCAAACCAACAAAACAAAATTCGAAGACTACTGTGCGTCTACCACTCACCATTGAGTTCAAAGCAATATTGGCCTTTTCTAAGTCTGTTGCAGTGAAGTCACTCAACCCATTTTCAGTCTTGAAAGTGATTGCAGAAGGAGCACCATGTAAAACGTGAATGTATCTTTCTCGACTAAAATGATCCCTGTCATTTCACAGATCAGCTTTTCTATATCTATTTCTTGATCTTGGCAGTATTGTCTCTGGGAAGATAACCCATCCAAAATATAACATGGAACAGATCGAAAAATCACAAAAAGTTAGCTAGATTTATAACAGTATCCAGAAATTTAAATCTCTGCCATTGGCTTGAACTTCTTCAATTGTTCTACATCAAGAAGAGGACAAGCTTGTCCCATGACAGACATTTCTTCTCTGGAAGTTACTAAATCCAGAATGCTGTATATCTGTTCAGATTGTGGATGAAATCGATCACCAGAAACAAATGCAGAGATCTGATCCCGGATCTTAACCCAAGACCATCCTGGCTCTTTGATGATACCTTTTGATTTCATCAGCTTCCTTATATCTGCCGAGTTTCTCCACTTTCCTCCTGAAGCATAAATGTTGGCAAGGGTTGTGTGTGTCCCAGCACAACTTGGGTCCACCTTAAGAATCATTTCTGCGGCTCGTCTTCCACATTCAACATCGCCATGTAACTTGGAGGATCTCAACAAAATTGACCATACAACAGCATCCTGTTCTACTGGCATGGTTCTGATCATGTTCTCAGCATCATGCAATCGTCCAGCACGGCAAAGGAGATCAATCATGCAACCACAATGTTCTTTAGACGGGCTAATATTGTACAGCTTGCTCATTAAGTTGAAATAATAGAATCCCAAGTCAACAAGCCCGACCTGGCTGCAAGCACTAAGAACACCTGTGAAGGTCACAGCATCGGGTCTTAGGCCAGCCTGAGGTACTTCTTCAAATAAGTTAATCGCTTCATAGCTGCATCCATGTTCAGCATATCCATTGATCATGGCTGTCCAAGTTATTATATCATGATTGTCTTCCATATGGAATATCATTGAGGCGTCGCTGATGCTTCCACATTTTGCATACATATTTATCAAAGCACTCCTAACCATCGGAGTAGAGTCCAATCCAATGCAAAGTACATGTGCATGAAGCTGCTTACCGTGATCCAGAATCGCAATACTTCCACACACACTCAACAAACTAGAGAGTACAAACTCAGTAGGCTTTGGCCCTTCCCTTCTCATCCATGATAAAAACTCAAAGGACTCATCACTATAACCAGCTTGACCACATCCAGCAATAATTGTGCTCCAAGAGACGATATCCCTAGTTTGCATTCTGCTAAATACTTGAAAGGCACAATTGAGCTGTCCACACCTTGAATACAAAGTAACGAGGGAGTTTGCCACAGATAAACACTCATCAAGGCCTATTTGGTAAACATGAGCATGAAATTGTGCACCCCAATCAAGTTTCAAAAGATTAGCACAACCAGATATCACAGTGGCAAATGTAAAACTATTAGGTTCAACAGATTTTTTCCTCATTTCTAAGAATGCTTGTATCCCGAGATGCTCTTCACCCATCTGAACATACGTTGTAATCCAACTTGTCCATGAAACCACATCTCTAGCACTCATCATTCTGAACAACCGTAAGCCATAATCCAACTTGTTACACTTATTATACATCGTAACAAGACTGTTGGCAACATACGTCGTCTTATCCAACCCTTTCTTTATCGCCTCGCTGTGAATTTCTCTCCCATTATTTACTTCACCCAAATTAGCACACGCTTTAAGCGCAATAGCCAAAACATACGAATCATAGATTATGCCTTCTCTCCACATTTCTGCAAATAATACTAACCCCTCCTTATGATGACCAGAATGAACAAGTCCAGTAATAATGGCAGTCCAAGAAACTACATTTCTCACAGGCATCTCCTGGAAAAGTCTATAACCATTCCAAACCTTTCCAAGTTTCGAATACATATCGACCAGTGCACTTCCCACAAAGACAGAATTTACAAAGCCTGTCTTGACAGAAAAACCATGCAATGATTCACCACATTCCGCGCTCATACTCAGACCGCAAGCCTTCAACGCTAAACTAAGCGTAAATGGATCCATCTGAAGTTTAGGATCGGCTCGAAATCTGAAAAATAAGGACAATGCTTCTGAAGTTGCAAACACATTCACATAGCCTGATATGATGTTGGTCCACGAAATTTCATCTCTTTGAGGCAATTCTTCGAACATTCTGCGAGCTTCCGACATACGCCCGCTTTTCACAAGGTCCTTGATGTGCCTGTTGATCAGCAACATGTTTAGCATAGGAGATTCATGGGTTCCGTGTGTCAAAGGCAAACAACTTGTGGGTTCAGCATAACAGGGGACGGTCAATGTTCCATACAATCTTCTTATAAGTTTTTGCACCATTGTATTAGTACAGTAGTACTTCAACATGAGGTATTGAAAAGAAGCATGAGTACAAAATATTGGCGGTTAAAGTTTCATTGAAAATGAATGTGATGTATGGATATTAAAGTGACTCTACAAACTTGACATAAGTGGCAATATAAATCTCAGATAATTTTTAGTGCAATTTCAGTTATCAAAAAATTATATTGACACTTATGTCAAGTAGATAGGGTTATAAAAGCACTTTTCCCTATTACTTTTAATACTTAAATTTTTTAAAAAAAAGTGTATTTTGGAGGTGAAGGGAAATGTTTAATGTGGTAATAATGAGTTGAAGGGGGGTATTATAGGGTTTTTAAAAATAATAATACAAAATATAAAAGTAGTCTAATAATATAAAGTTGAGACCATTTTTCAATTTTTTGACACCCACCAAACTCGGAAATATTACAAGAGAGCCAATGATAAAGAATCAGACCAATATCATAAGTGAGTCATAATTAGAGACACCCTCTGATCCTCTTATAATGACTGTCTTTTTATTTAGGACAATTTTTTTAGAGTTAAGTGTTAAAATGACCCTGAATTTAGACTGAAAGTGTCAATGCAATCTCATAAAGTGTCAAAATAACCTTTGACTCTGTTGACTAAAAATTCAATGTTTGTTTGATCGGATTTTGATGAAAAGATAATTTGCGCTTTCCTTAAAAAATAAAAAATAATGGAAAAGGATGAAGAAATACATCGTCGTCGGTCTCCCTTCTTCCTAGAGAGCCTCGCTAACGATGCTGTCAAAACCCTTTCTTCCCTTAGAAGTCAACTTTCTTCCCTTATTTGGTTGATGCATCGCCGTTGCCAAAACCCTTTCTTCCCTTCGACGCTGCTCGTTCTGTTTCTTCCCCGTTTCGTTCTTATTTTTCATTCTGTTTCCAGCACCGAGGCTGAGCAAGGGCTGAGTAGAGTGGGGAAATCGCAGTTAATCGCAATGGTGGGGAAGGGTTTCCTCCGCCAGGGTGTGGGTGTGGTTGTGGGGTGGGGTGGGGCTAAGCGGCCCTAGTTTTTCGGGGAGATGGAGGAGGAGGGCGGCGGCATTGGTGATGAGGAGAGCGGCGACCCAAATTTCACTGACGAGATGAATTCGAGCAAACTTACCACGGCTTCTTAGTTTGTTTTCGCCTATGTCTCGGTGCTCTTCCTAGAGGGCCTCGTTAGCGGCACTATCGGGACGGTTGGACTTGGCCAGAACAAGGCAATGTTGTAATCCCAGTTAGCCTCTACATTCAGGTTGAAGAAGAAATTAGCACTCTGTCTCTCCGGCTCCACCAGGGCTCCCGGCGCTCTCTTCATCGATGACAAACCGTACAATTTTATCATAGGGATTAAAACGACGCAGCTTCTGACATTCACCCCACTCTTAATCAAACCCATCATAACAGATCCAATTTCCAACAAGGTAAACTCTAGAAAATGATAATTTAATTGACTACTTTGATGTGAAAATTCCTCCCCGGCGGCTGGCGTGGAAGGGAAAGTGGCGGCGGGAGGAACATCGGCGGCGGCGAGCATAGAAGTCAACGATAGCCATGTCACAATTGTGTTTATTTTAAGGGTATTTATGTCATTTTAGTTTGTGGTCATGGCTCAATTTACTCGGTCAATGCAGGATTTAGGGAGTTTGGCTATAGCAGCACGAATTATTCAAAAGTTTGGGTTAGTTTGGTGCATACAATAATTAGTTAGGGTTAAATTAGTACTTTCTGAGATTACATGATTATATTGGCACTTTCATCCAAAAGTTAGGGTTATAAATGTAAATAACCCATCTTTTTATTTTGGGGTCTTTCCCTTTTGACAAATTTTTTTTTCACCCACTCAATTTACTTTTTGCTCTCTCAATATAAGTGTCAACACTTATTTAAAATTTTGAAAGTCCTTGTCATTGTGTAAGAGAACATATTTTAGAGGACCGCAGGGAGTACTCAAGGTAGGGTGGGGTGTGTGTGTGTGTGGGGAGGAATCTCATGTGAGATGAAAATACTCTATGCTTTGACATAAAATTTGATCTCCTTGTTTATGAACTTGAGCAACATTAGCCTTTGAATTGGGAAATTAACTCAATGTAATAAAATGAAAAGAAAGAAAAACCTAACACAAAATGGTCTACTCCCTCCGTCTCTCTTTTAGTGTCTTACTTCATCTTTTTTTATTGATGAATAGTGATATAACATTTTGGCAATTTTTTGCCACCATAATAAATTAAGAGTAAGTGCTAAAATAACCATGACTTTATGCTGAAAGTGCCAATATAATCCTGCACTCTCAGAAAGTGCCAAAATAACCTTTGACTCTGCTGACTTATAAGTCAATTTTATGACAACCGATTTCTATCGGAAAGACCATTTTGCCCTTGTTCGTCATTTCCTTCAAACCCTTACCCTTGCTTTCAAACCCCGATCTAGCCGCGACGTCTTTACCTTGGTGGTGGGAGCAGAATACAGCGGCAAAGTTCTTTGAGGAGATAAGAGTAGGGCTCTCAAAGCTCCAGGTGCCACCGTCGTCTTCGTTATTGCTGCCCACATCGCCATTATTGGAGGTGGAAGAACGAGGGTTCCGTGGGTTTATGATTTTCGTGGTGGGGTCAGGGCTAGGGTTTCACGGCGACGGCGTGGTGGGGTTGAATCGCGGCGTGGCGGAGCCGCAGTGGGGGTGAGGGTTGCCACCAGCAGCGCGAGGCGGATTCACAGTGGGGGGATAGGGTTTTCAATGTTGGTGGAGGTCAGAGTAGGGTTAGGGTGGTTAATAGCTACGCTAGTGTTACTGTTGTGAAAGAG
>JAULKJ010000011.1:6414131-6428541 GCA_032355405.1 Rubia balearica | reverse complement strand
TGATCATCTTGAATCACCAAGTTCATGGAGTCATCATTATCTTCAACCTTCTCTTTGTCTTTCATCTTTCTTAAACTTTTCAAATCCTCCACCATGATAGGACATCTAGATTGGATGTGACCCTTTTCACCACAGTAGAAACATTTAACATTTAATATATGCACAGATGTGATAATCTAGGGTTATGAAATGCACTTGACTCAAAATCTTCTCATTAACGGAGAAGCCTTGATTAAAGGTATACAATCAAAATCATGTTGGACGGTTATAATTTATTCAAAGGTGGTTCTTGAAGAACCGTCTTTAATGAGCATCAATTAAAGATTATTCTATTGAAGAACCGCCTTTAATGGGGTGTATTTGTTGACATTTTGGGCCTGAGTATAAATAGTTAGGGTTTAATTTCTTCCTTGTTTATTTTTGGCTATACACCCACTCTGGCTAACATTTTTTTTTAATTTCCTTCGTCCCCCATTTTCTCTTCGCCTTCCGCCGCCCCCTGCCCTCGCGCCATCTCCCCCTTGCCCTCACGCTCTTCCCCTTGCCCTCCCGCTATTCTACTTGCTCTCCCGTTATTACTCCTGCCCTCCCCCCGTCTCCCCCTTACCCTTTCTCCGTGCACCGCCCCCTTGCTCTTTCACCGTCGTAATTAGATGCCTGCCGCTAGGCTCCACCGCGATATAGGTTTCCGTCGGTGAAGGCTCCGCCGCAACAAAGGTTTCTGTCGGTGAAGGCTCCGCCGCAACAGAGGTTCCCACCATTGTTGCTATTGATCGGTCGTTAGGTCCATGCCGCTTCCCACCGTTGGATGTTATTGATCGGTCGCTCGCCTCCGCCGCCGCTCATATCCGTTGTATTTCCTTTCCCTTTAATTATGTGTTTTTGTATTTTGTTGTTCGTAATGATGTGTGTTGATTGGGTCTATTTTTTCTATATTTCTGTTCGTGTAGTAGATCTGGGTTTGCTTCGGTTTCTGGCATCCTTTTTTTGGAATAGAAGGCGATTTTTTAACCATCTTTATTCGATTCAATCAAAGTCAGGACCACAGAAGGCACTTGAAAAGTGCCTTATCCGATCCAATGTAACCACCTTTAATCAAGACTGCTCCACTAGTGTCTATCTAACACTGCAAAAACAAATGAGTTTTAGTCACATATGTAAATGATAAAAGAGAGACACTTTATTAATTTATACTTGAGTTTCAATATTTTAAACTAGCCGGTACCATTAATTTCCATGGAGGAAGTATTAATTAGTTTCATACCTCCAATTATTATACGATACATGGGGATACAATACTTACTATATCCCCAGTAATATAGTAATTCTCCCTCCGTCCCAACCAATTATGCACATAATCTTTTTTTAGTCAATTATATCAAACTTTGACCACATATTTGAATAGGTATATGAACAATAATTTTATCGTACTCCCTCTGTTCCAGCTTATATTGCATTGTTGTTTTTCTGACACTATTCTCTATCAAAGTTTGACCGCATATTTGAATAGATATATGAGCAACAATATTATCATATGTGGTATTGTTGAATTCGCAGTAACAAGTAGTTTCTAAATATCAATTTTTTATTTGCCGTTATTATAAGTAAGTGAACATATTAACGGTTAAACATGTTTCTTGAACAACGTGATAATGATTGCTATGCAATTTAAACTGGGACGGAGGGAGTGTGTAATTTAACAAATGCAGTGTATAAGGTCAAAAATAAGTGGTCTGTCACTAATCTTATGGACATGTCGTCTGTCAAGAAACCCACCCTTGTACATATTCTATGTAATCCCTCCATCCCATTTTAAGTTGCACACTTTAATTTTCAATAGTTGATTCAGAAAATATTTGATCCATCATATCTTTTATTAAAAATAGGCAAAATCTTGGGAAAGACGGTGTTTCCATAGGTATATGTAAAGACGGGGTTGAAATAGAATTATAAAAAGGTAAAAGGTTTTAGTAGCAATATTAAAATTTTATTATGCAACATGCAATAGTTATAAGTTTATAACCCGATAAATGCAACCCGAAAATTTTATCGTGATTTCTTCTAATTTGCAGTTTGAACCTTGGTATTTCCCTAACTTATGGAAAGACCGTCTTTCAAGAGACATGCTCTTAAACATAATTAAAATTTGGGAAAATTTAATATTTTGAAAATATACGTTATAACGAATCTAACTAGGTATCACTCAAAAATATTTATACTTAGACACTAATTTAATTTTGTGGTCAAAGTTAAGAAATTTTGACTAAATAAATAGTTAAATTGCAGTTTGAAATGGGACTGGAGAGTATAGTTGTTTACTTCTAATTTTTCTTAACTAGTCGATTACAAACAAACTAAAAGAAAAATAATTTTTTGCCTTTGCCTTTTTATTTTGGTTTTTTGTTATAATATTGAAAACTAAGGTAAAAAGTTGGACTTTTATCTCGGTTTGGGTGGAACTGAGGTAAAAAAATATGTAGAAACCAGCATCGGTTACATTTCATTTTGCTGCCAGTTTATTCAACAGCTAACCGACATCGATAACCTGTCATTTTTAATCAATGGTACGATGAAAAATTCATTTATCGATATCTGCTAGGTGCTTTGAAGGAATATAAATCACAAAATACACGGTACCGATATCGGCTACCATCTATTTGTTTACGTCTGCTAGATGATTCGAGGCAATCAAAATTACAACAGACACATTACCGATGTCGATTTCTGACGGGTCAAAAACAGTTTTCAATATAAGTTGAAAATTTTGACCATTTTTTTTAAATGGCACCTTGAAGTTTCTTTGGAGGATAAAGCGCAACATTAGTGTCAAATCACATTCTCCTAAATGGTTGACAAAAGATGTTGAAACACAAATTGAACCTTGCTGGGAGAGTTTGAAAGATAATTAATGTTCAATTTTCCTCATACTTCTACATTAGATTCTCGTTCGATTAATATGAATGATTATGTTTCTACATACCCATGATATATAAGTTAAATTTTGCAAAGCATTGTTGCATTTAGTTTTCGAGTTAATGAAATTTATGTTTGAATTTATATTGTGGTAGGGTTTAGGAAATATTAATATAGACCTAAATTAGTTGATGTACTTTGATCGTAGGTTCTGTCACATGGACATAACTCATTCGCACAAGTGTTTGGATATAGGATTTTGTAACTATTTTTATTGAAGATGAGTTCTCCAACGCTGTAGGGAGAATGTGATATGAATCTCCTTGTGAAACCTCTGGATTGCGGAATTTTAGATCTTTGACCACACTGGAATCTCGCCCAACCCAGCATAGATGCACAAAATTCAAGAGTCTAGCCCTCAGGGTACTCTCAATCTCGGCATGCTCACTAACTAGCCTGTAGGGTTAGTTCACAAGGTTATTAATACTTAATTAACCCGCGGGATTAATTAACAATGAAGACGCTCGCAAGCAATGAGTATAACTCGAAAATTCCTAATATTTGATTGATAAAAGGTATTGTGTGTAAAATTTCGTAGATGACCTCTCCTATTTATAGGATATAATTCGGTCAGTACAAATATAAAACTGAAAAGAATTATGGCATTTTTAAGAAGTTAAAACCATATCTAATTATAATACCTTATTTAAATCTAAATAATTATCATATTCATCCAATTAAATCAATCCAAATATTGGATGAATTTTTGAATGAATCTACCTTATCTAAACCTAAAAAGTCTTATTCTAATCATATCAAAACTATTAAATTACAATATTTAAAAATTAATTCTAAATATGAGCACACTACCTCATTAAAAAATTCAATGGGAAGAAGAGTATAGTGTTAACCTTCTAAAAATACTAAACTAAGAAAAATATAATAAATGATATTTTTGACATCTTATCAGAATGTCAATCATGTATATTATTGTCCTTGCAAAAAGTGTCAAAACAGTATGATATATGAAAACTCGAACGACTTGAGAGATGACTTGTATTTGTATGGTCTTGACCGGACCTACAACAATTGGCTTTGACATGGGGAGGATGTGAACAAGCCTAACGTTACCAATGCAGATGATGATAGTGATAGATTGGATGAGTTGGTAGAAGAAGTGGTGAAAAACTTTGGTGGAAATCTGGAGAGAATTTCTTCTTTGCCCACACACAAGATTGGTTTTGTGTCTGGTTACCAATGAAGGAATTACTATATTGAAAGCTACTTTGTAGTTGCTAAATGTAAAAGCAAAGTTCTTATAGCGATGTAGGATTTCTGCTTTGTTGAAAACCATGAAAATCATGTTACCACTGGGCAGCAAATTACCGAAAACAGATTATGAGGGAAAAAAGGTTGTGTCCTATGGGTAACATCAATAAAAATTTGAAAATAAAAGGATGGAAAAAGACTGAAATTAACACTTTTATACTTACCTTTTTCCAGCCGCTCTTTCTCAAGCTGTACTGGATCAAGGGAAAGACTAGTAACTGAGTGGAAAAAAATGATCATAGAAATTCTGGAAAATAAAAGGGAATTTTATAATTTCATCTAATTTTTTATTAATTACAAGCTAAGTCCCCTAGCTTGTTTCTTTTTTAAAGAAAAAGTGCAAAAATGACCCTTTTTTTAAATGGAGAAAGTGCAGATATAACAAAATCTGAAAGTGTGAACCTAGCCCTATGTATTGTAAAATTGTGCAATTATAACCATTTTGCTTAATTCCGGCACTGACTCAAAAAATCAGTCATTGACCAAATATAAAAAAAATATAAATACCCCTAAGTTGAAGCTTGAAAATTTATAGACCATTTCCCCATTACACTTACTTTTCTTCAAACACACCTCCGCCGCTCCACCGTTGTTCCGTCGTCGGACTTCAGCCCACAACCTGCTGTTGATCCGTCGTCATGTTGTCGTCGTCGCCTGCTCCCACCACCACCACTTCCCTTGCATGGAACCACCAGCCCAGCCACTAGAAACTCAGCCTCGCAGCCCAGAAACCGTAGCCACCACCTCTCCCCAACCACCACTCTCTGCCACACAGAAACTCTTGCTAATACCTCTCTCTCGCCACCTCCTCTCCCCCACTCAACTCTAGCCACCGTCTCTCCCCCGTCACCACCTGTCCCCCCCTCGCTCAGCCCTAGCCGCTCAAATCTAGCCACCACGTCTCCCCCCGCTCAGCTCTAGCCTCTCAACCCTAGCCACCACCTCTCCTTCCACTTAACCCTAGCCGCTCAACCCCTCCGCCCCCTCCCCCACCGCTCCATCGCTACAGTTATCGTCGCCGAAAAATACCCCATCCCAATCAAATCCCTTCCCACACAGCTCAAAACCCTCGCCTCCGTCACCGCACTGCGGGAAGAGGACCGGCGGTAGAAGACGAAGCGGAAGAGGAAACGACGTGGGCACCAGTGAGGAGAAGGTCGGTGGCGGTTTGAATGGGGATGTGGTCATTGGAAACGACAAAAATGGGGGGAATCAAAGATGGTAGTGGAGGCGAGACGGTGGCTTCGGGCTGAGACGGTGGTTTCGGGATGAAAATGGGGGGAATAAAAGATGGAAGCGGTGGCCGGACGGGAGAGGGGAATCGAAGATAGAAGCTATGGCGGGACAGTGAGGAAGAAATGGGAGTGGGGGTGAGGAGGTATTTTCATATTATTTTTAAATTTTTTAACTCGGGGGTATTATGATCTTTTCATAATTTTCGCCCTATTTGACAGTTGACATTTTGGTCAACGAAATAAAGGGTTATTTTTGCACTTTCAAAAAGTCATTTCTGCACTCTCGTTCAAAACATGTGATTAAAAATGCATTTTTCTCTTTAAAAAAACCCACATAAATTATAACTTTTAGTAATTAAAAGGTTCCAAACAAGAATTTGTGATTTATAATTCTAGCAAAACGAATTTTGAAAAAGAAAAAAAAAAGAAGGTTTGGTTCACTTTCCGGCTCTTAGATTTGGTACCGGTTGAACCCGACCGTGGTTATCTAGCAATTTACAGACAGAGCTGAAGCGTGATCACTCGTGTCCATTGTTCATACGGGCTAGCGAAGTTGGAAGAGATCAGCTAGCAAACTCCCACAACATGGCCGCACCAAGTTCTCTGTTTAACCAACTCCAGGTTTTAAAATCTACAACTCCCATTTCTCTCAATTTAATCTTTTTTTTTTGTTTGGAATCGAACGGTTCAATTTGATGTCGACCATTCTGTGCACGTAGTCTGCAGAACCCTTTTTCGTTATGGCGGGGCCCAATGTGATTGAATCAGAGGAACACATTTTCTACATGGCGAACCACATCAAGGCCATTACTTCCAGGTACCCTTTCAAACAATTTGTTTGTGATTGAATCTTGAGGAGAAGATATTGATCTTAGGTTTTGGTTTAAGGGATGTATTAAAGTATGAATTTTGGTGATAAATGGATCAAATGACGTTTTTTCCCCAACTTGGATTCTGCAGCATGCTTTATTCACATTGAATTTCATCTTTTTTACATGTTTGGGCTTGCATTGCAAATTTGCAATAGATTGGTGTAGTTAACTCGATGCTGATAGAGTTGCAGCTTGTTGATGTCCATGTTAATGAAGTTTCACTTGTAGATTGGGATTGCCGCTGGTGTTCAAGTCCAGCTTCGACAAAGCCAACCGGACATCCTCGAAGTCTTTTCGTGGCCCTGGCTTGGCTGAAGGCTTGAGTGTGAGCATATAAACACCTTTTCCTGCCTCCGTTGCACACTTCGTTAGAAGATTAATTTAATGAAATTGTGCTAAAATCTTGCCTGCATGATTTTGGTTAAGAGTTTGGTGAATATTGTGTCCAGAGAAGCCTAGCCAGTTTGTAGCACTCATCTAGCTGTACTTGTTTTTCAATTTTTCAGATACTTGAAAAGGTTAAACTAGCATATGACATTCCGATAGTCACTGATGTTCACGAGACAATACAGGTGACTCGTTTTAACTTTTCTGTTAATTTAAGCTGCCGCATGTGTAAATTTTAGTCATCCATGTGCTGTGCTTTGGGCATGAACATCATAGATGTATCTTAGTTTAAGTGGCAGCCACCATTTATTCCAGCTTTCTAACTTTTGGAGGGTTATTTGGACTCCAGTTTATGTGAAATCTTGCTTTTGTAAATATGATGTGTAAAAGGCGTGAGTTCATTCTCTAAAATGGTTACCGTGCGAAGATTACAGAGGATTATGACCCACTTTAATAGCTTGCAAGTTTCTACTTCTTTTCTTAGTGTGAAGCAGTTGGCAAGGTTGCTGATATAATCCAGATTCCTGCTTTCCTTTGTCGTCAGGTAAAATAGATCTTACATTTTAGTCTTACGAGATGTTGTCTCCCCTTTAAAGTATCATCTCCATCAATCAGTAGATGCATTTCTCTTACGACATATTATAATGTTTGTGTATTTGGTGAAATCAATGGCTTTCATGGCCTATCCAAATGACAGACAGACCTGCTGGTTGCTGCTGCCCAGACGGGCAAGATTATTAACATTAAAAAAGGACAGTTTTGTGCTCCTACTGTAAGTAGTCTGCTTGCTTTGTTTTCCCTTTGTTCTCTATCTCATTAGATATTTATGTACACAATCAAAGTGCATACCAGCCAATAACCTGATTGTTGGAATGCTATTCAGGTCATGGTAAATTCCGCTGAAAAAGTTAGGTTGGCAGGGAATCCAAATGTTATGGTCTGTGAGAGAGGAACCATGTTTGGCTATAGTATGTCCCTCTGAATTCTTATTTACTGATCTTTCTATGATCTTATTTTTTATTTGTTAGTGGCAATCATCTAAATACCCATCCAGTCTAGTTCTGCAGAAAAAATTATATCTTTTTCCAGTCAAATTGATTTTGACCATGCAATTAAGATTCAAAGTATATGTGTGTACTATTTGGTTTTAAGAAGTAATTAATGCCTGCCACTATGGAGTTCAATATCTTCATGCTAACGCAATTTTTCATTGCTAGTTGCTCCAAAATTTCATGAATAAATGTATTTGTATACTGGCCAACTCTTAAGTAGTAAGAAAAAGCCTTGTTTTTTAAATCTTTTACATTGTGTCTTGCTTTATTGTTGCTGCTTTAGTGGAAAGATGATTTTATTATTTATCCATGCATCTTTGGACACACGAGGGAGACAATTACCTTTGAGTTATCCTTTCGCCCCTGCATCTTACTTTCTGTTTATTTCCTGTTCTTGGCAGATGATTTGATTGTTGATCCTCGCAACTTTGAGTGGATGAGGGAAGCCAATTGCCCAGTGGTACATTATACAATTACTATATTAAGCACTACCTTTGTAATCAGTACAGTCAATTCCCCCGTGTTAGTAATTATGCACTCAACTGTTCCTCATATTTCCTACATGGCTTTAATCAACTTAAATTTTCAGGTAGCTGACGTGACACATTCATTACAGCAACCTGCTGGAAAAAAGGTGTGCATAATATAAAACGTTTGAAAGAAACTTGCTTTAGACTTTGATAAATTTAAATGGCAATGCCACAATGAACTGCTTTTCTTTTTCTTCACTTTTAAACAGCTAGAAGGAGGTGGTGTTGCTAGTGGAGGTCTCCGAGAATTGATACCTTGCATTGCTCGGACAGCAGTTGCAGTTGGTGTGAATGGTTTATTTATGGAGGTATGATTTTAAGTGGGCATTGACAAACGATTTATTGTTTCTGATTGTAATATTGTTGCTGAGTTTACGATGTAGTGACTATGGAAATTTGTAATAGCATATACTATGGAAGGAAGAAACACTGATTTTCCAATCACAAGTTTTAGAATTTAGGAATTTCATGTTGAAGATTTTCCAACTGATTCTGAGGTGTACTTTATTTTATTTTTTTGAGATAGATGGGCGTCGAATCATATATTCGTCAGTCTCTAGGGCTGAAGAATTTTCCCAATTCCTATGGTGAGAAAGGGTACTGCTATAGCTCTGAGTCATTATCTCATCCAAGTTACTAACATCATTAGGTTTTCTGTTGGAGTTGAGCTTGAAGTGTTGGAGGTCAAATTCAGTGTCTGCCGACAAGTTGCACTTATTACTGTAATCTGGGTTTCCGCAACTTCACTTCAAAATTTGCCATTCCTAGACTCATTTTTCACATGCATCACGTTTGTGCTCACTTTGTTGTGCCTAGCTTTCAATCTTTGCTTCCCGAAAATAGTTATTAGTGCATCAGGAGAAATTGAAATGAAATGAAGTGGTTAAGTTGTTGATTTTATGTTGTTCTGCTTTCTTTAATGGAAGCTGCCTTCGTTGATTGGTTTTACTGCTACAAATTTAATTGGAATTTTTATAGCTTCTACTACCATTCGGTCCATTCTTAACTTTACCTTAACTTCTTATTTATACTCCTAAACTCTTAACTCTGATTTTTTAAGTTCAAATTAGTTAAATTATCCAAATTAAGACTACAGAATCAAATACTGGGATTATGTTCCTTCTTTTACGTGCTACATCACTAGTCGTTGCTAAAATTAATTCATGCCTTCCCAGGTGCATAATAACCCCCTAAAGGCTCCAGTTGATGGTCCAACTCAATGGGTAAGTTTACCATCTTTTGTATACCTATCTTACAATTTCATTATTTTGAATGTCTTTAAAGCTGTAAGTCTGTAAATACTAAATTGTGATTTTGATCTGCTCATTTCTTTTTATTAGCCACTTCGGCACTTGGAGGAACTGTTAGAAGAGCTCGTCTCAATTGCTGTAAGTTATCCTTGTTGCGCAACTTTAAATGAAATATTCATCTTATCCATCATGTGTTTTTTTTCCTTTTTTCATTTTTGCCCTCTTTTGTCTAGCTTGTCTGTTCCCAATTTGATGTATGGATAATGTTGAACAGTTTCCTTTGGATTTATGCATATGCTGTCATCTGATTTGGAGGTTTTGCCATGTCCTTCCTGGAATGTTGTGAATAGCAATTCTGTTTTTTATGATAATATAATCCTGATTTTTCACGCAGCTAGGTTCTAATTTTAAAAGGATGCTTCAGTTCTGCAGATAGTACATACTTTTGTTTTCCTTAAGAAAAAGAATAAAAATATGATATGTGGTAATAAGCAGTACGGCGTTAATAGTTTCACTGCTATTCCTAAATTGTCAAGGTTCTATTTATCTATTTTTCTTCTCTGTTTTCCTTTATTCCATTTAACTGATTTGAAAGTTGTTTTTGCAGAAGGTTAGCAAGGGGAAGCAACAGTTCAAAATTGATCTCACTCCTTTTGAAGATTAGAGATGCTTCTAAAAGTAAGTATGCAATATCAGCAATCACTGATACCTACTTCTGTACTCCCAATTTGCATGCCTGAGTGAAACATGCATATGGATAAATATGTGCATTTGCAAATGAGTAAAAGAACATGCTGAAATTATAGCAGCTAAATTGGGGTTGTATTTCTGCTCTGATACTTAAAATTAAAGAACAGCCTTTTATACCATCAATATCATCCTGCAAATGGACTGATAGACATACAAGCTGAGTGTGTGACATTTGTGCCACAATATGGTGCTGTCACCCGAATGCATGTTTAATTGATTTGTCACTTGCAATCTTTTAATGCCATGGAAACTTGCAGATGTTTGGCCTATCCTATGTGCGTTTCAGTCAGTAATCGGCCTCAGAATATGGAATGTGATTCTTTCCGAGTGTATTGCATGGGAGCTTCCGTCTCTTACAAACCATGGTTGGATGTGTATTATGAAGTCGGTCATTATAAGTATTAGCATTGTGTTAAAAATTAATGTATGAACCGTGGTGTTTTTCCCTATCGACCTGGCTAGGGTCCCTAGTTTGAATGGAAGATGAAAAGCGTTGTCTTGTATTGAATGTTGTACATTGCAAACAATTCCACAACTGAGTGTGATTGTACTCCATTCCTTGTATCTTTTAGAAGTATCATTTTGATTCATGAAGTTTAGAAAGAAGCAATGCACATCTTAGAAATTGTAGAAAGAACCAATGCACGTCTTCAAGTTCCATTAATACAAATAAACCTATTTTCAATAATACCAATACTCCCACACTGTAGTTTCTGAATACGTCTACGGTTAATTTTCCATTCCTTCCCATAGGCATTACAAAAGTAATTACAAAATGTACATTAAGTGTTTATGAACTTGTACAAAATTGGCCTCTAGTTAATATTGTGCAATAGCCAATAGGTACATCATGACAATCTGAAAGCGGGGCTCAGACTAAGAGGCTCGATGGAAGACTGGTACTCTAGAGGAACCGTACCAGACCTGCGTAGATGACCTCTGGGAGGGCATTCTCATCCAGTTTGATGATGCATTGCTATCTATCAAGGTTGATTCCATAAGAGAAACGCATCTGGCACCATCAAAATGCACGGATGAAGAAATTGGAATTTTAATGGCTACATGTTGTTCATTTCGAAATTGTATCTCGAGTATGTTGAACTGTTCATGATATACCAATTTCAGCTGTAACATCAGATAATTACATATGAGTTTGATTGAATCTTCTACAATATTTCACCGACTATGCAACAGCTTTTCAGTTAAGATGATGATTCATGTGCTATTGGAACATATGACTCAAGAAAGTGAAACTCCATATGGGTTTTCTTCACAATTATGACTAAATGATCACCTGCAGAACTTCAGATTAACCAAATCTACAGAACAAGTAACACATTTTTCAAAGATGACGAATTCTAGATGGTTTTACGCTTAACCAGGTTCAACAAAGACCAAACTCTCGAAGCTCATGTTGTCTACGAAATGAGCTACTCTTACATGCATCAAATGACAGAATGAGGAAAAGGATGCAGTGAATAAGACAAAACGAAGCAACCAGTACCTTAATCCTACAAATAAACAAACTGAAAACACTGCCAGAACAAAAAAACAAAAAAAAGTTGCACTTCAAGCTAAAAATCATGGGGAGAAGTTAAGCTGTCGGAGATATTTTCACATAAAACAAGACAAGGACTTTAGTTATTATAGCTGTTGAACACTGCATCTAATAAGGTGAGTGAGAGGGAACTGTGAGTAGCACAAGAACTTAACACAGAAATCCAATGCTCTATTTTTGCCCCCCAAAAGCTCTAGAACTGCCCAATTCGGTGAAACTTTTAGCAACAGAAAAGAAGGCATAGTCATATAATTAAGCAAAGGAGACAAGCTTACAAATTTCATATCATTAAGCAAAGGAGACAAGCTTACAAGTAAACATGCCTTTTCTTTATCTCAGAAGCAAGATTAAGATGAAAATGGGTAGATACAATCTAATCTGAAAGGGTGCATTCATCTAAATTAACCAAATACAAAACAGACATCGAGGAACCCCAGAGATTGCTTTGACATGTAGTCATCAGTGCCTGAAACTACAAACTAAATACCATCACAGCCAGTAACTACAACAAGAACTAAGGAACCTAATAAAAGTCAGCACAAAATTTTCTTTTGAACCAACAAAACCAGAACACTGGTTAAAATAATCCACCGAACTACTCAAGGGTGAGGAATGCATGAAAGATTTATCAGAGTAAATTCAAAAGACCCTTTTCCCCCAAAGCACTAGAATTGCTCTATGAGGATTCCAGTTTCCACCAACAGAAAAGAGAACATTTTCATATTATCGAGCAAAGAAGAACCAGGTAGATACAACTTGTCAGGCTATTTTCAGCTAAAATCACTGCATAAGAAGACCACAAGAAACATTGAGGAATTCACGAGATTGTTTTGAGGCAAGAAACTAAATACCAATACAGACAGTAACCACAAGAAGAACTAAAATACCCAGTTTGACAATTTTCTATTAATTCAACAAAACCAGAACTGCATTATTCTAATCCAACCAAAAACAAAGGGAGAAATAGTAAGCAAACAATTATCATCCGTTCTTCAGTTCTACATATCACCTTTCACTTCCCTAGGCTTCTTTCTTTGGCTTTTTAGCCGTCGCTTGCGAGTACAAGAAAGTTCCAAATATCGCAATAGCAGAGCCAAGAGCATTCAGTGGCCTGACGGGATTCCTGAAAACCAACACCGTAGCCACAATGACCACCACCCTCTTCATCGTGTTCCCGACAGAGAATGTAAGTGGGCTGATGTCATCCAGAGCTTGGTAAGATGACTGATTATAAAGATGGTAAAAAAGGCCAGACAAAATTACCCAAAAGTAAAATGTAGAGGGCTGTCCAATGGTCTGAATAGCCTTATGATACCCTGCAACCCACTGAGAACCTTCAACAAAAACAGCCACAGGGAACAGATATAGGAACGAGATTATAGTAATCCATCCATACAAATTCAATCCATTAACCTCCTTAAAGCTCTGCAGACTCTTCTTAGAGTAAATGTTGCGCAAAACAAACCCGAAATTGCTAATCATTGCGCCCCACAGCCCCCCAAAATTAAACGACACTTCAGTGACAGCAGCCAGGGAGCAACCAAACACAATGGGGAGAATAGACAGCCAAACATTCAGAGGATATGTATCGCCAAGAAATGATGAAAAGATCACAGAAAACACAGGCTCAGCAGACTTTATAACATGAGTGAAGGAAACTGCCACCTTGGAAAAAGAAACACACGCAGATATGTGTCCTACTGTGTGAAAAAGCGCAGGTCCGAGAAGCGCAACGATGAACGATTTCGACACTTTCGGCGCAGGCTGGAGCTTAACAGACCACAATGCAAGCATCCACACAGCACCGCAGAAGAGCTGAAACGACGCGAGAAGCCATGGGTACGGGAAGATGTTGAGCACCTTCTTGTTGTATATGTTGAACACAATGTTCTGGAAATACCAGAGACCGAAGATCAATGGCAGCTGGTACTTCTTGTCTGGTGCCGGGGTCGGGGTCGATTCTTGTGGGGAATCAGATGATGCTGAACGGACAACCTGCGGTGTGGGTTTCAGAGAAACCCCAAAAGGGTGTCCCAGGGACCTGGGAAGCCCCATTTTTGTGGGGCCGCCGCCATGGATTGGGGTGAAACTAGGAATTCTTGTTGGGTTCCTTGAGTAACTGAGATTTGGATGGATGATGGGATGTCTCCCTCTGGATTTGGAGAGGGTGGGAAACGGCGATGGCAGAAGATTCAAGCTCAGCATTTTTTTCTGCAAAGATTGGAGATATGTTTGCAGAAATTAAGGAGGTTTTGAAAGATGAAGGGGTTTTGAAAAGGAATATGCTAGCAGTGGAAACGTACTGGACTGTTACCGGAGAGTTGACAGTGAGGGGAAGGGCGAAGATCGATGCTTTTATTTTTTTTATAGGAGTACAGTAATTGTTTTTTGAGCAAGTGCAGATATAACCCTATATAATTGATGAAAGTGCAGATATAACCCTGCTATTTTTGAAAGTGTAAATAAACCCTACATAATAAGTTAAAGTGCAAATATAACGCTGTCCGGTAACCTTCCGCCGGACCACCACCGGA
>JAULKJ010000011.1:6390680-6414031 GCA_032355405.1 Rubia balearica | reverse complement strand
TGAATCAGGGAGGTCATTGTAGATGATGATCCAGGAAGAAACGGTTGGAAAAACACGTAAAAATCATATACAGTACATAAAAAGTTTCTAAGAAAGAAAAAGCTTAACCAATAGCAGATCAGTCCATTCTTCTAAACAGAATTGTGCTTTCGAGATGATAATCGAAGCTGCTTTATAGTTTCTAAGCCATCAGTACAAGAACCTGTTCCTATCGAATAGTCTGTTATATAAGATTGCACTGGACTACCCTACAAAGGATTTTATGGTCACATCAGAGTTTAAATGCATTCGTAGGTTAATCACTCACACAAAGTGAGATTGGTTCCATTCCAAATCTTATAATTACCATATAACAGACTAAACCAGTGACTGAAGACTGGGCCGAAACTGGCTGGAAACAACATCCAACTAAGCTGAGGAGTGAGCAGCATAAATCACATGTTAAAATCCAACTCTTACTCGCGATGAAACAGCATTACGGGATATATCAGTAGTAGTCTACCTGATTGTGGGTTGCTATACCCCTCATATGCACTCGACTACCTTGCAAATTCGCTATCTACTGTCTCAGCCTAATCAATTGTCGTTCTAGAATTTTCGCAGCACTCTAACCACACGAGAACAACAACATCAAAAATATAGAAAAAAATCACCATAATTGACTGATAATTAAAAAATGATAATGACTAATAACCACCTCATTTCCGGTTTTAGTACTTTTCTTAATCTCAGTAACAAGTTTTTTTTCCTGTCATCAATCATCATTAAAGCGCCAAAATCCTATCATACTTATTACTTTACAATTTATTCATTTCATAAAAATTAAAGGATTTGGAGTAAATAAACTTAACTGTAATCCATTAATTTCCCTTTCTATACCTAAATAACAATTTGAAAGCAGCAAAAAATGAAAAAGAGTTTAATTCCGCAACAAAAGCAAATGAATAACAAATCAGGACATCGAGAAGGTGCTAACCTCTGGTAGCATTGGACATTTCACGTTTACTCTGCCGCAAAGCCTCTGCAATTCGTTCAAACCAGAAATAAATCACAGATTGATTAAGTGTGTACTAAATTGCAAGTCAATGGAGCGAATGATTAAAACAGAAGATGTTTACAACAAAACATGAAGAATGATTTCCTCTGGGAAGCGGATCATGGACAGAGATCAAACTGTCCTCGGCCACGTAGATTCCAAGGAGACGGGTGGCGTTCCTGTGCGAATTCCTTCCATTTCCAAGAATCTTTTAAGACAGGGGTAAGCTCATAAAAAAAGTTTTCTTTGGCAAGACGAAAGAAAAAATCAAGTGCAGGAATAATACTAAAAAGATCCTAAAAAAAACTTCAAATCCATAATGGAACTCAGTAACACCAAAAAAATTAAAACCCTAACTTTACAATTTGTCATCTCTGCCTAGGGTCATTCAAATAGCAACAATTTCCATGTACTTTACACAAACTGACCTAATTACATTCCGCTAATTTGTATAAATGTATAGGTAAAGATCAAGGTAGCTCGTAACTACATGCAAGATCTATTGGCACATATGGTATCTAATGTTGCTCAACTCCCTTATGTAAACTATATAATGTTACCCAACTTCCTCTACTTGATGCAGATTTTCAGAAACACATACATTATGGAAATCAGATTAAATTTTATAATTGTGGAGGAAAACGTGAAAATATCCTTTCAATTGCTGCAAAGCAGTCAAAAGAATGGACTACATATCCTAAGTACACGCAGCATACCTAGGAAAATTTGTGTTGCAGATTCCGAGAAGGCCTGATAAAATTTATCAAAGTTAAGCAGAGAAGGTCACCTGCAGAGATCTGTAGAGTTACTAAAGCATCAAAAGCAGAAATGATAATAAATAAAGCCTTAGAAAATTAAAATTCAAGTCCACAATGAAAGTAGGTGAGACCGCAAAAACAACACCCTAATTTCAGTATTTGCTCTCTCTACTTTGTTTCATTCAAATAGCATACACTTCCCATATTCTCTATATAAACTGGCCTAATTAGATTCAACTGATTTGCATAAAAGTATGACGCAAATGAAGGGAGCTTTTAAGTACATGCAAGATCTAATACGAAATAAAGCAAACCATGACATAATGAGGTTCAATTGGGCAGCTGAGTTAATAGAAGCATTCCGTTCAATTAGAAATCTGGAACTCTTCTAGATCCTTAACCTGTCAATTCTTAAAGGCATTTCCGTTGTGCCTTTTAGCATATTCCTTGTTTTTTTAAAATGAAAATTTAGCTCAAGTTGGTCTCGTGCAAATGAACTTGGAGTATTGCCGCCAGCCAAGTAAGTGGATTTTAGGCAGCTGAGTTAAAATTCTTTTGAAATGATTCCAGATTGCAATTTTTCAACAATTCAGTGTTCCCTTTCCTCTACAACATCCTTCACCCGAATTAACTACCAGCCATTAACAAAATTATAAGCAAGCAATATTAGAACTTCACGGAGTTAAAAGTCAGTATCTAGGCAGGTTTTTTAATGTCAAATTTCCTTGTTGATTTTCCTCCACAACAATTGTTGAGCCGGATAAAGTACCAACCATTAATAAAAGAACAATCAAGCAATATTAGAACTTCACAAAGCTGAAAGTCAGTGCCTAGGCAGATTTAATAATGTCAAATTAACTTCTGCATATATTAGTAACTAACAGGCAATAGAACCAGGACCTAACTAGACAACGGCCGAATTATACATATTCTCTTCACCGAACATAAATTCAGAGAGGAAGAAACCACAAGAAAAACCGCACATTCAGACAGGAACTAAAAAGAATTCAAATTCTGTAAATCTTACGGACCAACCAAAAGAAAGGGAAGGTAAACCTAAAACTAACCAATACATAAGGTAAATCTGTAAATCATAGACATCAACAAAATATGAAAAACAAAACAAAACCTGAAACTAACCAATAGATAAGCTAGTGGCGGAATCTTCCAACCCATTATTGTTCAATGGGACATCTGTGGGTCTGCCTCTTTCAAGTGCAGCCTTTCTTTTGTTGGCATAAGCAAGCCTACGTCTAGCGAGCATCGTCGCCTTTTGTTCGATGGGAATTTCGACATAAGCCATCCTCCTTTTACTGGCTCGATCCTTTTACTGTAAAACCATCACCCAAAGTGGACCAATCAGAATAACCATCATTCAATGTAAGAGAGACGGAGCCGCAGAACTAAAATTTGCCCCAACTACTCACCTTGTGGGAAACGAACAATTAGATTGTCTGATAAAATTGGGCAAATTCGACCCAAAAACATAGGAAGCATGAGAAGAAGAAGTGGTGAGAGAGGAAGGAATATCCTTAATTGAGATATGTCAGATGAACGACAAGGGAATTATTGAAGGAGCACATCCATCGTCCCTGACATTTTTTGTCAGATGTGGCAAAGGCTGACAAATTCCTTAATTTCAGAAGACAAGATGCAATTTGATTGATTTCTGAAAAATTCCCTCCGTCTGCAGAGAAGAGGAAAAAAAAGAACGGCAAGAAACAATGAAACTTTCATTCAGGCCTGGACAATTCAATATTTACAAAGACAACCCCAGTAGAATAAAAGGAAATGGAGTAAGTTAATTATATTTGCAGATGAGCCCTTTGTCAACAGAGAGACAAATGTCTTGCTTTATAGGTTCAATATAGATAAGAGATCAAAGCCGTCTAAGAATAAAAATCTCTCCTCCATTTCATTGAACACTTCTCGAGCCTCATCCATCTTACCACATCTACCCTACAACACAATCATAATGTTCGAAGCATATACATTTCTCTCAAGATTATGCACATAAATTAGCTTTGCTCCGTCGACGTTACCCTTCTGAGCATAAACTCCCAGTATGGTAGTCCAAGAAACTGAATCTAACAAGGGACTTTCATCAAACACCTTCCGTGCATCCTTCATATTCCCACACTTTGAATAATAATGAATCAAAGTGTTGGTCACATAAACATCATTCTTAAACCCTTTTCAATTGTATGAACACGAAACTCTCTTTTCCGCACATTCCAACAGTCGCAAGGTACATGCCTGTATCATTAAAGGGACAGTATAATCATCTACACAAACATTTCTCTGCAGCATCGATTTGTACATCTTGGATTTTCCACTCTGCCGTCGCTCCAAAAACATTGCTCTGCAACCGTTTCATCTCAACCGCACCGACAAAGTTCATGATCGATTTCACATTCTGCAGCCTCCCACGACTCCACCAATTCATCGAACATCACAGATGCGATGAAAATTGAGAATTCTCAACAGCATTTTGATGAATAATCGACTGAAATATGATGGCACCGGGCGACGGTGAATGAAGTAAGCGGAGAGGGTTGTTATGTTTATTTTGTATGTTTGCAAATTAGTCCCCGTAATTCCACATTCATTTTATAAGTGACCCCGAGCAGAAAACAATCACCATCTGACCCCTAAATTTAGAAGCTCCCTATATTTATTTTCACTATTTATGATTTAGTTCTCGTCTAACCATGAGACGCAGGAGACGGACTCATTTAAATATATAAAATAATGAAAAATGTTCTAAATTCTAATCCAGATAACCATCGTGGCCTACAAGGCTACCACTGCTTAAACGTTTATGGTTTTTGTCCGTATGTGTGTGCGGATGAAGGTGTGATCTACTGGTCTTGTTCTTCTGTTGTGTACTTGTTCTTCTGTTTTGTTCTCCTGGACACTTTTGAAATCACATGTCCATCAAATGTGGTATTGATGAATCGTAGAGAACTCCGCTCATTCTCTATTTCCAATGTTAAAAACAAGTACCACTAGTGTCACTCCATTGAACTGCCATTTCCCTCCACACCCCAAGTGGAACTCAATTCTCTGCATTCAAAGTCATGCTTCATCTTTCCCAAGAAATACCAAGAACCCATGTCCCTATTCCTTCTCTCGCTCACTCTACAAGGAGCTGGTTCAAGTTCCAGTTGCCAAGAAACAGCCGCAAGATGAGGTTCTGACAGAGCAAGATGATTCCAGATTAGGTCCGTTTTTAACAGTTGTGTTTTTTATTAAATTTAATAATTTATGACTGATTGATTTGAATCTTTGTGTTGAATCTAATCATGGAATTGGTCAGAGGGAGAAGATAAATCACCACAAGAAAATGGTTCTGCTGAAGAAACAGGGTTGGGATGGCTGCCTGTTTTTCCTCATGTGATGATTGCTTCCATGTCCAATTTCCAATTTGGATATCACATTGGGTAAGTATATATTTTGTGTATGTTTTCAATGCAAACTGATGTCGAAAGACGCTGAAAGGATACTGTATAATAGGGCTAGCACTTATTTTTTTCAGCAATGCATTGGATTCTTTGATGCAGTGTGATGAATGGTCCAATCTTGTCAATTGCCAAAGAACTTGGCTTTGAAGGGAATTCATTCCTCGAAGGACTTATAGTGAGTATCTTTATTGCTGGCGCATTTATCGGAACTGTGATCTCTGGTTCTGTGGTGGATAAGCTTGGATTTAGAAGAACATTTCAAGTTGACACCATTCCCCTTATTCTTGGTGCAATAATTTGGTATTTACTTTTCTGTTGACTCTGTCTGGCCTTACCGTTCATTGCAATTTGCAGTCTGGCTGTCTGTTGGACTAACTTTTTAATCATCTGATACTGAAGGGCTATTTCACTTTTGTTTTTATTGAAAAGTGCATGACTTTAATTTTCAAAATTTACTATTACCATGATCTGGTTGAAGTATCCTCATTTCATTGATGAAATTGACATTTAAATTTTGTTTCAGACTGGTTAAGGATATAAATACACACGAGAAGAATTCAGAACCTTTCTCTAAACAAGGGTCTAAAAAGCTTGATATATTTAATCGAATCATTCGATAGTAATTTTACAATATTAACCTGGCGATTATTTCACTCAAACGTGGATTCTTTAACGTTTAATGTTTCAAACTTTGGTAGCTAACTCAAAACATCTCTGGGATGAGGAGAATGCACATATTCTAGAATGCTAGAGTTCTTGATACTAGCGCTTCATAAAGGTTTCTAATGAGTGCAGATATGCTAGTCTTTTGATTCAAAGGATGGAAAATGTGGAACTCAAGCAAGTCAAACATTTTAGAAACAATATATGCATAGGTTAAATAAATTTTTTGCAATTGGATTTTTGTTGCTTGTAATCTTTCTTTGAGTGTCGTTTGTTCATTGTTCGTTCAGTTACTCTTTTGCCAGCCAGTACAATTTAGGAACACTTCCTGATACTACCTTGCTATGCGTTGGCTTAAAACATGAGTGGAAGTGGGAAACCCCACATCTGCATTTGCTTGGTTTCTGAAAGTACAGTCAAATATCATTCCTTGTTATATATCTGCACTCTGTTCTCTATGTTCTTAATTTCTCTCATTTTTACTGTGTTTGGCTCTTTAATAGTTTCTTATCTGCTCCACATATTCTACTGTGACAGTGCGCAATCCCACTCCGTAGATGAAATACTTTGGGGCAGATTTCTCGTTGGCCTCGGTATTGGTGCTAACACAGTTCTTGTTTCTGTTTATATCTCAGAGGTAAACCCTTGGCCAAACAGATGCTAAGTTGACACTATGCGTATCTATAACTCTAGTTCACTGCTCATGAACCATCTCATTTGAAATAATAAAAATTAATTGCCTGCCATCAAGAACTCTTGTTGGGAATGGAAGCAAATAACAGTTCGTGGACTATGTTAAGGCAGTTAAGCTGATATTCTTTAATAGCATCATACTCTTTTATATATTGTTCTAAACATGCAGACATAAATCAACTTTAATTTTGTATTTGTGATGGCAGATTTTTCAGTATAGAGAAGCCATTTACTGATCATAGTAATAATCACACCCCACTTCATGTATCCTAGAATTTATATATTTTTTTGTAGGTTTCTCCAACAAAGTATAGGGGCTCATTGGGAACGGTGAGTCAGATCGGAACATGCCTTGGAATCATTGTTGCACTTTGCTTAGGAATTTACTCAGAAAGTGATCCCCATTGGTCAGTACATATTCTTACTATGTGCTTTTTTTCGTGTTGATTATATCATGTTTGTTCTGTATCTGTAGCCTATCGTATACTGAATGAACAAGGCTATGATGGTTCATGCTCGTCAGGTGGAGGACAATGCTATACATTGCAAGTGTACCTGGTTTTGTTCTTGCCCTTGGCATGCAGTTTGCTGTAGAAAGTCCACGTTGGCTGTGTAAGGTATGATCCGAGTTTTTTTAGATACACATGAATGTATTTCTGTTCATCTGTGGGTCCTAAATCAGTTCAGGAATCTCTAGGCTGGAAAATCTGATGATGCTGTAAAAGTCATGGAGGGTATCTGGGGACCATCAGAAGTAAGCAAGGCTACAATAGAATTTCAATCAGTCATTAGTAATGATGGAGCTGACCTGGATGGCAGTTGGCTGGAGCTCTTAGAGAAGCCCCATTCTAGAGGTAGTATTCAAGTTGTCCTATTGTTTTCCGGCTGGAATATGTTGTGTTTTATAAATTTAATCTGCTGATACCCAACTTTTTCTGTTTGATATGCCTTTTATATTAAGCATTTTTCGACTACTGCTTCTCAAATTAAAATTTTTATAAGCCACTGATGTCAGTTTGGTCTATAGATTATTCCTGAGGAGGTTTTTCTACTTACTCCCCCAGTTTCATAAAAAATTACTGATTCAAAAAAGGTTCATTGGTCCGTTAGAAGAGTCTTGTTTCTTTTCTTTCTTTTTATAATTTTTTCATTCCCTTTACTAATATGGACATGTGATCTAAAATCAATACTCCCTCTGGTCCCTTATTTATGTTTCTTTTTTCTGAAATTTTTTCAAGGCATGTTTGATTACCGATAACTTTAGTTATGTATGATAACTGACTATAAAATTTTACTTTTTAGAAACTACACGTTATGGAGAATTCAAAGACATCTCACATGATATCCGTTATTGTATAAAACAAAAGTTATCGATGGTCAAACATGCCATGAAAAATTTCAGTCAAAGGGGGCCATAAATAAGGGATCAGAGGGAGTACATCACTGATGAGTTTGGTTAGAAGTAGATTATATGTATACAAAAGGTTATCTTAACTAATGTTCCTTGCAATCTGTTGTTCTTTCATCAAACAGGGTTCTGCTAATGGATGTGAGGTGTACCATTATTTCAACATGGCTAAGCCTCATCCTCCGTATGTACACAATCTAACCATCAGTCTCTATCTATTGATCTGGCAGTGGCATTCATCGGAGGTTCCCTTTTTCTACTTCAACAGTTTGCTGGTATAAATGGAGTTCTATACTTTTCATCCTTGACTTTCGTAAATGTTGGAATCAAAAGTGGTGCTCTGGCAAGCTTATGCATTGGAGCTACCAATCTTGCAGGTTCAGTTTTGGATTCACTAAAATTTAGTGATATCCAGATGCTTGACAAATCATACCAAACAAGGTACTGGTTATGAGAATTCTAATGTTCTTCTTGGTTTTAATGATCTCCAGGGGCACTTTGTGCGTCATACTTGATGGACAGACTGGGGAGGAAAACGCTTCTTGTTGGAAGCTACTTTGGAATGGTAAGAGGTATATAATTCAAGTTGCTTTATGAGAAGATATTAAAGGGGGGTGGTCTTGAGTGAGAAGGCTTATAGAAGTAGTTATACACTTCTGTATTAATATAAGAAGTCAAATATTCATATCTGGGGACCAAAACTGAGGAAACTGGTAGGTTTCAGGTTTTTCTTGGTCCTGTTATGGAATGATTGGGAAGAATAACTGGGAAAGCATAGTGGCTCATGTTCTTTTTTGCATAGTTCATTAAAACCAATACGATTTGTCTCGACCGAACACGATAGTGAGATATGATCTATAAGAAGCCAACCATAAAAAGTGATAAAGACTTAGTTGCTGCCTATAGGAAAGTAGGAATCGGATTCAAGGGAAGCGTATAGTTAACACAATAAATTCCTTACATTTTCTTATCTTTATTCTTACACCTCCCTTTTCATTTGTCCTTCTACAGGCTACATCAATGCTTCTCGTTGTATGTGCAATCAGCTTTTCATTTGACAAGGAAATCGCCAACACCTTATCTGTGCTCGGAACTACAATGTGTGTTCCTTATTCTAAATGTTTGGATATGCTGAATTCCCATTTGTTACATGATTCTATTGTACATTAGCCTGTATGTGCTTATAATATGTCATCGTAAAGTATTCCTAATTCCCCTTTAACCTAGAATAATCATTTGCGACGCCTGAAACATTTTCCATCTTGAATGGATAATTTCTATTATAAAGATAGGTTCCCTGACTTTGATGCCTTGTTCTAGGTACATCTTTAGCTTTGCTATTGGAGCTGGACCCGTAACTGGTCTTCTGATTCCAGAGCTTAGCAGTAACAGGACACGAGGGAAGATTATGGGCTTCAGTCTCTCTGTTCACTGGGTTAGTACAGAAATTGTATCCTATATAATGCTAAGTTTTGATTAACAACTTTGCTGATTTCTTGGAACCAAAGAGAAAAAGATGAAGAAATAAGATGAATGAAGGAAATCAGACTATTAATTTCTCAATTTAGTCATCCTCCATGGCCATTCCTTTCTTTTTCTCCCCTCTTATAAAATTGTCAGATCCTAAAGGACAGGAATCGGCCTGTTTGCCTTTTCAAAGTACATTTGCTATGTTAATTTTGTTCAAGTGAGCATGATGTCAGGATATGATTCTATGGATAAGGTTAGGTTATTTGTGCAAAGTTGAACCATTTCTTGTTTAACGGTTCTTGTTGCTAGGTTTGCAACTTTTTGGTGGGATTATATTTCCTTGAACTTGTGGAGAATTTCGGCGTGGCTCCGGTTTACTTAGGTTTCTGTGGATTTTCCTTCCTGGCTGCGGCATTTGCTTACTATTTTACTGTGGAAACTAAAGGGCGGTCGCTTGAGGAAATCGAGATGTCTCTAAACCCTAATTTTCGAGGCCGGGATTAGCAATGATAGATGACCTCATCAGGTGAATCGACCCAGACACTTATTTCATCGTAGTTACCAATGTTCAGGTAAGGCATGGAAGCATGGAAGATAGATCTAGTATGAAAAATGGAAGACATTGCTAGTAGGGTAAAAATGTTAGGGGCATTTTTCGCTCAGGTTAGCCTTTAAGGGCAGTAGCAATTTTTCCATGTACTGGCTATGTCTTTTTTTTTTTTTTTTAATCTTTAGTTGTGAATATGTTTGTGTTGGTAGTTGACCCTAATGTTAGGGCATGTTTTCCCTACATTTAGAGGGTGTTCTGTATACATTCAGTAGGTGCTCTTCCTACATTCTGTGAATGTATGTAAGGTCATTTGACCCGTTTGGATTTTTTAAACTATGTTTCTATGTTTATTTTGTTCCACCTAGAATTTCAAGATATGATTCATACAAGCTAGTCCTTGATAGCAGGATAAAGATTGGTTATGTTCTTGCGCAAAGTTGAACCTTTTCTTGTTTAACGGTTCTTGTTGCTAGGTTTGCAACTTTTTGGAGAATTTTGGTGTGGCTCTCGTATGCTTGGTTTTCAGTGGTTTTTTCTTGCTGGCTGCAGCATTTGCTTACTATTTTACCAAGGAAGCTCAAGGGCGGTCGCTTGAAGAAATTGAGACGTCTCTAAACCCAAATTTCGGCTTCAGGATAAGCAATTGATAGGTAAACTCATCAAGTGAATAACTAAGGCTCCGTTGCTGATGGTTTGGTGAATGATGATCGCAGTTTTGGCTGCATATCCTTCTACAACCTGTGTTGCTTTGCCTGCTGACTGGTGTCGCAACTTTCAACTTATGAAGTGAATGTATTATGGTGGTGTACCCCATGGAAGCAGAAAGTTTACTTGCTGATTTCTCTAACTGGAAGTGTTTTGGACAAACATTAGAATCAGATCATGGAAGGTTTCAGATGTTGACACTATGGTGTTGAACACACAAGCCTAGTCGGGCTTCGAGCAATGAAGCAACCGTTGTGCCTTGCGCAAACTTGATTGAGTAGAATTCGTGCAAACATGATACAAATCCTGCGGTCTATTATCACCAAGGAGAATCAACTATAACCAAAGAACCAATAAAATTTATGGTACAAAATATGGTTCTGTAATCTTCTTTTCACAAGAATAATTCTGTGCATATCAACTAGGCTGGATAAGTTCAATGAGCCTAACCGTAAGCTAGTTACTACTGAATTTTCTGCCGCGATTTGTGATGTCATGATTCCACTGATCTTTGTATCCTGGAGTTTTCTGCTAGCCAAACGCTCTGTGATGCCTGGTGCAGATTCTGAATGCCACGGCCTAAATTGGCAATTGATCGAGCGGCAGGTACAGATTCAACAGCACACTCGATTCCATCACCGTACATGAACAGCCCAGAGCAAATGGCTATACTAGACCCAAATGCTGCCCACGGTAGGAAGCCAATAGGCTGATTGCCCCCCCTTCTCATTATTTCATAGAATGCAGTTCGTACACCTGAAAGACTAGTTCTTTCAACAGAAGCTATAACGTTATGGGCAACAGCACGAATTTTCTCAGCAGAGGTAGCTGCCTTCAAAGCAGATATTTTGGCTCCGCTTACCCCTCCTCCAGGGGTCATAACTGCTGAAGGACCAATAGTTTTACCAGCTGCAAAACCAACAATCTTAGATGTTTGAGTCATGAGAAGCTTAATGGAAGCAGGCAATTTCAAAGACGAAATTTTTGCCAGAGTGGATGCTTGAACAACGTTGGATAGGGAAGCCACCCCCAAAACTGCAGTTGCACCCGCCCCAATAGCTACCCCCTGTTTTGCTGATGGTAACAGTTTGCTTTCACACTGATCTATTTTCTCATCATTATCCCCAGAAGTGACCAGCTGTTCTACCATATCTTTAACTTCTGATGGAACACGAGTGTTCCAATGCCTCCTCAATCCTGCTAAGCCATTGGCATCAACTAGTGCCACAATTGTCTTAAATCTTGAAGTCTGACTTCGTACAGCTTGTGCAGTAAGTGCATGAGACTTGTCCTCAATCGAAAGCACAGAAAATTCACTGCTAGAGTGGCCCAATTTATTTACAGGGAGCCGACTAGAATTATTCAAAGCTGTCCTCAATGCCTCAACTGCATTCCGAAATACATAAACTTCTGAAAGGAGCTTAGCTTCAACAACTTCTCCTTCATTGATATCACAAAGCATCTTTTGAATATGAGCTAGAGCCCTGCCCATATGAGGGATGCCGGTGAATAGATCATGTAAATCAACAAGTAATGGATATATGGAAAGTGAAAAATGTGGAGCCTCATAATCATCTCTAGGTGGATCATCAATATCATCAGAACCCAGCTTTTGAACAGAACCAGAATCAAATAACTGTAAGCCTATAGACTTTACCATTTGGATTTGAACATCATTCATGGCAGGAAATCTCCATCGTGGTACCATTGAAATTCCTCTCTGAGGCACCAAAGTGCTTGACTGCACAATTAGATCCAGAACACCAAAATTATTTCCCAACTTCTCCTCCTCCTCCTCTTCCGCCTTCCGCTTAATCTCCAAAGAGCATTCACCATCTCCATGACACTTCACAAAAGGTGAATCAAGCAGCAAAAATGATGCACCAACCTCTTTAGCAGCCCTTTTCGCAGACAAAAAATGGCCATTGAAACCTACCCCAAAAATTTCCTTCAACACTAATTTCCCGGCGACATCTTCATACTTCTCTTTATTATACCTATAAACAAAACACCTCTTTACAACTTCAAACGACGAGGTTGGCATTGGAGCCTCGTCAACCTTTCTAATTTTACTTTTCCAACTACTACTAGTCGAAACAGGTGCACTATCATCCGCATTAAACTCATCATCCCCATTGACAGCGGGACCAATCTGAGAAACTACAGCGTTGGGTTCAACGGCCCTAATCAGACACTCAGCATCTAAAGCTGAGCTCTCGGATAAGTTCAGAACACAAAGAACATACACCACGGCTCTTGTTTGGGGATCCTGAATAGCAAAAACAAATCTTTTCGTGTCTTCGGGTATTGCCAAATTCTTCACCAACCTATCTGAAACCCTTAAATCATCGTATCTAAAGTATGAAAAGGGCCACAGGTCACGCACATAATTCAACGCAACGATGGCCATCGTCCAATAAACTCAACAACAACTTCGAATTCCAGCATAATAATCTCTTCTAAATACGGCAAAACCCAACTAGCGGAATGAAAATTTTACACTGTAAACCAGTACCTGCATTGATTATGATACGTTTTCTCCGATTAAAAGTAAGTAGAGTCGGTACCTGAAGGCGGTGAGGAGGAACGGGAATAACTCGAGTTTCTCCGATTAGGGTTTTTCTCTAACAGCAATTGGCAAGTGAAGCTCTACAAAGATCTCAATTTCACAACCAAATCTCTATTCGTATTACTGAATACTCCGGGTGAAATTTGAAACAAAAATAAGTTGAATACTCCGGACGACAATAAGGTATTCCCTCGCGTGCTCTGAACATTCTTCATTGGTACTTTTCCCATATGGTAAAGGCAAAGTCAGGAAATATCATTTTTTCCCATATCACTTTTTTCATAAGTTTATGGAGAGATAAACTTTAATTAAAATAATAAAAGGTAAAATATTTTAGTTGTAATATTAAAATTTATTATGTAACATAACTATTATAAAGTATAAAGTTTATAAACTGATTCATGAATCTGAAATTTTTATTTTCATTTCTTCTAATTTATACTTTAAACATTGGTATTTTCCATAACTTATAAACACATTACATGGTAAATACTAAATTATTTTCACCCACTAAATTTAATTTTTATCATTTCAATACAATTTTCATCACTAGTTTTACTTTTACGGAAACTTATGCCATCTTCTAAGGAGCCCATAAAAGAAGATCAAAGGGATTAGACTTCTCGAAATTCTCCATACCAGAATGTGAAATTATCGATGTATCCTTACATATTTTATAATTTTATATTAATAATGGGGGAAAGTTTTTTAGTTAGACTGAATAACAGTTAAACTAATTATAACAAACTCATTTCTATAATTTTTATAATTAAATTATAATTATTTATGTATTACAAAATTATAATTTTTTTTAAATTATAAAAAAAATTATATGAATCCGTTGATATTATAAAACGATATCATTCAACAATTAATCGATATAAAATAAGATAAATAGAGAACGTCTTTTGTTAGACCGACTAACAATTTGATCAATAATGAAAAATCTCATTTTAATAATATTTAGGTTAAAATTATAACTATTTATACATTATAATACATTTTAAAAGTTTTTCAAAATTATATATACATTGTTACAATAAATAAAAACAGATATCAAATTACCTCATTAGTTATATCAATTATAAAATAATATCGTTTAACGATTAGTCGGTTTAAAACAAGATTTTGTGGACAAATAATAGTGTCAAAATTAAATGTGTGACCAATATAAAAATAAAAAAAGTGACTAGATTTCATAGCGGGAGGGAGTAGTTCCCATTTATTAGGCCGGGTTCAATACCGGAACTAGATTAACAATTACAGCTATGGAAGGTGACAGCAGAGATGACCTTGAGCGCGGCGGAGTAGCGGTGGATACGACGGATTCAGTACTTATCTCAACCGCCGCCGCCGTCGACGACTCTTCCTCTTCGTCCCCCACCTCTTCGCCTGATCGCGATGCCATTTCTCCGGCGTCCAGTGAGCAGAACATTCCCCTCTTAAGTCAATCTCAGCGGCTAAAGCCAAAAGTCAACATCTTCTCCGTCTCCTACTCGCGGCGCAAGCCGATTAAGGTCTGTTCTCTTCTTTTAATCTGATTGAAATTAGAAAGGTTTTCTTCTTCTTCTCTTGTTATTGATTTCATTTTTAGTATGTTGCAGGAACAAATTACAAAAGTAGGTGAAACAGAGATGTCGCCATTTATGAAATTTTTGGTTTGGATATGGAATGGCTCAAGGTACTCTGGTCTGCTATGCATGGCTGTGGCGTCTATTATATACTGCTTTATGGAAGTTGTTTCAGATGTTTTCACCGGTACGTCTTTTATTGACTGCGGTTTGGTTCAAATTCTATTGTATGAGAGCGAATGCTACGCGGTAATTTAGTGTTAAGCTCAACTGCTTACTAAGTGCGTGTTTTTTACTGGCACTTTTCACAGCGATGCATACTCCCTCCCACTATGAATGTCCTGTGTGACTATTCCTTGATCAGTTTTTGCTAACTTTTATTGTAATATTTTGTCAGTGTATGAGTTGGAATATTATCCCCAGTAATCTTGTTACGTTTTCCGTACTGTGTTAATTATGCGTTATTAAAATATTAATACTTTAAAAACCTTCAAGAAGACTGTTCATATGATAGGTATGACAAAGATAGTGGGACGGAGGGATTAGTTCACGAACAGTAGCATTTAGTTGTCTTTGCTGTGTCTAGTTCCGCAGCTTATATTTATTTATTTATTTTCATTTCTATGTTTGCAGTACATAATATGTTGTTAATCTAATTGGCAGCTCAGTCAATTCCTCTTTTTGAGGTGGCGTTTACAAGATGTACGATCATCTTGGTTTTGTCCTTTCTATGGTTGAAAAGAACCAGACAACCAATATTTGGTACAACTTCTAGTGTCAGGAAACTGCTGGTTTTGAGAGCACTCATGGGATACCTATCCTTGTTGAGTTTTGTATATTGGTATGTTTATTACTTGTATTATGTAAGAAGGATCTACTCCTCTTTGTTTTTTTTGTTGCTTCTGTTAGTCTTGACTCTTGAGTAGAGGAAGGCTGTTTTGTTCTTATACCTGAAAAATGTTGACAATGACATTGACAACAACCTAGAAAATTAATGCGTCCAAAATGCAACCTGTTATGTGTGGGAGTGGTTTGGGACTTCTTGATGCTTGGGCCTTTTCAGCGAAGTCCTTATTATTTGTCTGGCTTCCTTAATTCTGTAAATGTTCAATGTGCTTGAGTTCTAGGAAAATAGTGTTACTTCATCTTGAATGGTATTTACATGTTTTGTTCTCTTTTATTGTGGTTATTAACCTTTTCATATGATAAACTTCCTGCTAGAGTTACGTTCTGGATGTTGAACTTAATTTACTAGTGACTGTTTGTTAGTCCATTTTCTTTTCAGCATCCAGAGAGTTCCAGTATCAGAAGCAGTAATACTGAGCTTTACAACTCCAATTATGGCTGCTATTGCCGCAAGAATTATATTGCATGAAAAGTTAAAAATTGCAGAGATTGGAGGTAATTTTCTATATGTTTGGACTTTATTTGTGGTAATGTTTCCTTGGGAATTCTATCTTTTTAAGTGTGAATAAGTTTCCATCACCATTATGTTTTTTTTTCTTTGGAGAGGGAGGGTGGTCAGGGAGTTTCCTGAGATAGAATTACTGAATTCCAAGATGTTGCACGGAAGATTTTAATTAATTGACGCAAGAGAGGGGGGTGGGGTGGTGGGAAGTACATCTTCAGCAAGAAAAATAAGGGTTACTAGACTAGACTTATTTGTGTATCTTAGAGAGGATGGGATGCTTTCCTCTTGAAGCCCGCCCTTCCCTTTTCTCCTATGTGTATATGTTTTTGGCTTGGGGTTGGGCAAGCGACTTGCTGAAAAGAGTGCTGTCTCTCAGAATAAGAACTTGCGAATGAAAACAAAGGACTATATTGTGTATTTATCATTTGTTAGATGACATCTACTAAACTGGGCCCAGTCTTTCTCTCATCACCCTATATATATTAGTATAAGTGTATCTATTTTATTTTATTTTATTTTTATCTATGGGATTTCTAGAATGGTCAGCCAGTGTCTTCCTTTCAAAGTATGAATTTGCTTCAAAGGTTTAAGTCATTAGTATGGTTCACAGGACAAATCCCGTAAATTTAGACATATTCTGCAACTAATAGTATGGACAAATAGTTGGCCAGGGCTAATAGTTCTGGAGACTGGTCATTGGTCTAATAGAAATCGTACTATCAGCTCCAACAGAATTGCTGATGGAGCAGGGTGCTACTTGTTGAAAGAAAGAGCATGAAAATATATAACAACTTATATGGGGAAAGGTGTTCTCTGAATTGTTGTTCTTTCTCTTCACCCCTATGTTAAGTCTTCAAGTGCTTTCTGTTTGTCTATCTTATTATCCTTTTTGTATCCTCTTCAATCATGTCTTACATTTGTATGCTGGTTTCTTTAGCTGTTAACTTTTGATACAGCATGGGTGTATGCACACGCCAGATTGATCTTAGACCCAAGGTTCCAAAACCGCTAGGCGCTAGTCGGGCGGACTGCTAGCACCTAGAGGACTAATAGGAGATTAATTGGGGATTAATCGGACTAGGCAGATTTGTATATTATTTCCTAACGAATGAACACCTCACTAAACTCAACATCAAAGAGTAACAACTTCGTTATAGAATGGAAATAATGAATTATAAACTCAACTGTGTCGCGAAAATAAATCTAAGAAACATAGAATTGACTGGAAATCCGTTACATCTGAAAATTAGAAATTAGTTAAATTTAAGAACTAAATTACTATGTTCAATGGAAATCTTTGGTTTTGATTTTTTATCATCTTTCTTTTCTGTACCCCTTCTTATTTTTCTCGTTTTTTCTTATTCACTGCACAGGTCTCGCCTGCAGTTTTTTCGGGGTGATGCTTATTTTTCAGCCTTTTTTTCTCGGACAAGGTAATGTCATGAATTGAAGTAACTCTACTGTCTATATATAAATTTTAATTTCTCTCGCTTTCTTATTTCGATTCTGGGGCTATGTTAATATTTGTTTTCATGGTATATGCTACATTCTTGAGCTGTAAAATTGTTTCTATGAAGTTACATGTATAACTATAATAGAAAGTATTTTGGTTTAAGATTTCAAACAAGATAAGAATGATAGGAATGGTGCAAAACAAATTTTGTTTATTATAAGAATGACCAGAGTATTTGTTTAAAGCAGACTATACAGGGGCACTTTCCATGAGTGAAAGATTGCTTGGTGGGCATGCTGGGGAATTATGTTGAAATTTCTCTCTAACTATTGGTTTGATTTAGTTTGAGCTGAAGTTTATATTGCTACATGAACTCTTATCTACTTTCAGTTCAAGAAGTATTATGCTGCACGGTTGGAGGTTAGAACTAGTGTGTTTGGGAGGACTGCTACTGGATTGCTTGAACGAGTAACAGATTTTAAACTTTGTTTTCACATGTCTCTGATAGTTTGAAGCCCGGCTATTTCGTTCCTATTATAATTACTTAAATCATGAATACTCGAGGGTTTAATTTTTCCTGATTGCTATCATCAGGGAGGATAAATAAGTCATTTAGAAACGTTATTGTCTAAACTCTAAAGCACCTTTTTTTTGTAGATCCCCTAATTCGGTAACTCTGAGAAGCTTGTAGGGAAAATTCTCTGCATTCCAGCTTTTCTACAGAAATCTGAAATCTTTTCCCCCAATATATTTTAAAAGCAAATAATTTAGACACAGTAATTTGGACATGTTCAGTTCCAAGGATTTGATCGCTAGTTAATAATGCTAGTCTTCTTTTCTCTTCTCTACATAATGGGGCTTCGATCTTTTTTATACATCTTTTATCACTCGTTTAGAGTTTCAAATTTGCATGAATGCTCTCTTCATAGTAATTCTGATTTGTTGGCTTCTTTTTGAGCTTCAGCTGAGGCCAAGGAAGTAAGTTCATATGCCAAGGGAAGCTATCACATCTATGCTGTTCTAGTCGGTTTATTCTCATCATTAATTGGTGGAGTTAGCTACTGCTTTACAAGGGCTGGAGCTAAAGCAGTCGACCAACCTGTGTAAGAACACTCGTATTATTTGCTCTAATTGATGGCTTCATGTATGTTTGTGTTCTCTGTGGACTGTGGTTTGTACATCAAGCTCCACCACCTGGTGTACTAGTACCCTTGAATCTCATCAGTAACTTTTCAGTTACTTGGATAAGTGTTAGACATGCACTTATAAGAACAAAAAAACTAAATTTTTACTGCACTCGGCGATTTCACTTATATGGATCATCTGTTGTCGCTAGGGTGGGTTGAAGTTCGTGTCATTTGTATTTCAGCAGAAGGCGTCCTTTCTGTAATTTTTTTCGATGATTTTTTACCTGTTTCCATTCCCCTTTTCATTTTAGTTAATTATGCTCCTTTGACTACAATCGCATTGGTCCTTGAACACATCGAAGCCCTTTCAAATGCATGTCTCTCATCTATCGGGCGTATCTCTATTTTGTTTCTACTGTCTTCAGCACTATTGTCTCCATGGATCCATATCAGGATTTTGATTTATGCTACACTCACTTTTCATTCATGTTTTATATTTCACTTCCCGTTACTCTGATCCATAAATCACCGCCTGTAATGTAACCTTCCTTTTGATTCCAGCATTATGCATTACATATTTTGAATATTTACTTTCATCTAAGAACTGAATCAAGACGCGTTCTTGGAAACTTGTTTGTTCATGTTAGTGTATGGTGCAGCATGTAAAGGCATGTTCCCTACCCACATAGTTTTGTGTATATAACTGTTTTTGACTTCCTAATACTCTGGCAGGAACCGACTGTGTTATTTATCAGATACCAATGATTGTTTTTCGGCAGTTCCTTTTATATTCTCAAGCTCATTTATACTCTTTTTCAGGCTCACTGTCTTCGCTTTTGGTCTAATTGCAAGCCCTGGCACAGCAGTTTCTTCAGCCATCTTTGAAGTAAGATTGCAGTTATCCTTGCGTTGGTGATTTCATCCTGCATTTATGAGTTACTGGATGGATTATTAACTTAAGCATGTTAATAAAATTATGCAAAATCTGACTAGGCGATGGTTGTCTTCTCTTCTGCGAGTTGTGCATGGATTTTCCCTTTGTTTTCTTCTCTAATGAATTGAAACTCAATTGAAATTTTTCGTAATTCCTCCCCATTTCCTTTTCAACCTTTCTTGTGAAAACCTCAATTCTTTCGTTTACTTTGTTAACATGAAATGAGATGATAGAGATGGCAACATAGTAGTTTATTTCTGTAAAAAAGTGGTCTAAAAGATATTATAGTTTCTCTGTATTGACTTCATTTGTAGTATTTATAAAACAACCAAATTGTTGACTACATGTTTAATTTTTTATCCATGTTTTCTTAAGAAGCCTTTCAGAAAGTTGCTCTACACAATGGAGGGATAAAGTCTGATCATGATACTTTGCTTTTAGATACTGTGAATTCTATACCATGAATGCCTGAGTACATCTGATTATCCTAGTGACTGGAAATAAGGAAAGCCTATATAATATAGCGTGATGCTTAACAACTCTAATCTATATTTTCTTTAATTTTTTTTCCATAATACAGTGTTTCTTTCGATCTGATTATGTCATGAGTGGAATATCTGTGCGTTGAATCAGTTACAATTGGGATTGTTTGGTTTTCTTCAAATTCCTGCTAATAGTGCTATTTTCCTAAGTACCAAGCTTTCAAATTCTATACTGCTGTAAGATTATAGTTTGGAACTAAAAATTCAAGCTGTGGATGGTTAGAAGTAAAAGTCCCACCTCTTTTTTGGTTCATAAATACCCCTGAGCACAAGGAAACGATAGTATGATACATTGGATTGACATTGTGTCTTCCGACTTTCTATTTTGTGGAAGTAGAAGTTTAATTGTTGATGTGGTGGTGCTTTTGGTTGGTGTAGGGTTTTGTTCTTCCTGGATTTTACTCCCTAATGCTGATGGCTGTGCTTGGATTTTCAGCTTTCTGTGCTGAGGTACTTGATTTGATTCTCTCATGCTGCCTGATATGTGATATGCGATTTCTGATGATTCTATATTGCATATTGTTGATCCTTTTTGGTTTCTAAACTCATTCACGCATTCATTGTGATTGATGGTTACTTTTTCTGTATGTGTAGGTGACCTTAGCACGTGGACTTCAGCTCGAGAAAACCGGCAAAGCTGTAAATGTGTTGTATGTCGAGGTATTTTCACGATCAGTTATTTATATACTGTGACCATACTTCCAATTCATTTATTACAAATGTGTAGCAACTTTATGAAGCTGTTTTGACTATGATAACCATTTTATTTTTTACTTTATTCTAAACAAAAACAATCTTTTGCACCAAAAAAAAGTACTTCATCCATGTTCCATGTGAATATGGTAGCTTAATTTACTTGTACGTACTTGTTAAAATGAATGGGTTATAATATTGCTAAACCCGTCCAGAGTTGTGATCTGGGTCAGAAGAATGTTATTTTCGTTCTCCATTTGCCTCAAATTTCTTTGTAGGGTTATTTGTGTTGGTCTTTGACAAGGCATGTCACTATGAGCTAAGGTTTGTAGACCAGAGCTCTCTCTTTTCTTAAAAAAAATAAAATTGATTGTTCTGCCCTCACGCTTTCTTTCATTTATCCAGTCAAAAGAACATATGTTGAAATTTTCAAGGAAGAGTACAGTTTTAATTTATTTATTCGCTTGTAATTGATAAATGCAAAGAATGTGTAAATGTTACGATACCTCTCTTAATTAACACAAATGGGATGTTTTTCAGGTTGCCGTACAACAGTTGGTAGGAATGAGTATTTCCAGAGTAGTCCCAACATTTGGTAGACTAGTTGGGTGTTTGCTCATCTTAATTTCAGCATGTTGTACAATGTACTTGGGACCTGAGAAAGAGAGTGAATGAACATTCCTATGTTGAATATCTTCTTTAGATAATTAAATGCTCTCCTTTACTCTATACATAACATAGGTATAAAAACACTCGCATGGTGCCTCAAATTGTTCTCATTTTAAGAACGGATATTCTTTACCAATCTATATTAGTCACCAGTTGGCTGATACATGGTGTGTGGGTATGAAGGGAGGCAGAATGTTACTCAACACCTGTAGAATGGTTTGATAGTATTTACGTAGATACAAAGTTTTGTATGAAACCGTCTCATTGTGAGATCAAGGGTAAAACAGAGTTTTTACAAGTATTTTAGGGGGATGTAGTTTTAAATAGAATTTAAAGAAAGATTGGGTAATAAGGAGGGATTTGGTGTGAATATCAGTTTTGAAGGGTGTTGGGTATAAATAATTGAGGAATCAATGATTCTGGATCATAAGAATGTCAAGACTCTAGATCGGAGGAACTCGTGGGTTGATTTTTTCCTTACTTTCGTACGATGGGTCTCAAGACATTGATGGGTCAAGCGATGGGTCTCATGACACTAAGCCAAATCAACATCACTGTAACCCAAGACCCAAAGGAGCAAGCAAGATGAAAAGTGAAACCATAGTGAAGAGATTACAAACAGAGCAAAGAAAACAAGTGGCTGTAGTTAAATGATCATCACGTGGGTCTTGGAGAAACTGATTGATAGAGTTAATTGTAAAAATAAAATATGGGCGAGTGATAGTAAGATATTGAAGAACACCAACTAAGAAGCGATATAGTGTAGGTTCGCAAACTACCCACTAGAAATGCTATGAAGTTGTGACAGTGGTAGAAAATGTGTAGAAACAACAGTTGTATCTGTTATACCCGCCTCTTGAAGAATGTCTCATACATGCTTTGCCTGATCCAAAAAGAGATCTAGCGAAGTGGAGGAACAGATTAAGAAAGTAGTGTCAGAATAAATCAGTTAGATGATTAGATTTGATTTTATCTTAGTCTACCTTCATGCTTTGTACTCTCTATTTATTCTCTTCATGATCAATAATAATGATCACGAGAAATCACTCTTTCATGGTATTAGAGCAGGTATGATCCTTAGACCTAATTTCCCCCCTCCCTTCTCTCTCTTTCCCTTTCTCTCTTTTTTTCCTTCATCACTACATCAGCCTTCCCGCCAATCACTTTCCGAGCAAAATCCGGTCAGTTCCCAGCATCATCTCCGGCGATTTTCTAGCGTTATCTCCGGTAACGTCTTCGGTCATTTTCTTGTCCACGGAGTTCTCTTTCCGGCAGCATCCACTTCACCGAAGCCTCCTCTCCGGTAGCAACCGACTCAGCGTCCAATTGGTTTTCGGCTAAGTTCGATTCCAGCCGAGTTCTCTCTCCGACAACATCTTCGGCGACGACTTCCTCCGGCGACTTCCTTCGGCCGCTTCTTCTCCAGCGTCCGGTTGTCCAGCGGTGACAGCATCTCCGTTTATGGCTTCTTCCCCGATCGGCTAAAATTTTTGGTGCGTGAAATCCACGCGCCAAGGCGAATCGCACGTGCTTCAATATTCGCGCGTGGGATACACGCGCCCACAACAACCTGCGCCTAGTCTCCCTGTCGCGCGTGAACTCACACGCCAATTTTGCTTTCCGCGCGAATCGCGC
>JAULKJ010000011.1:6377613-6390580 GCA_032355405.1 Rubia balearica | reverse complement strand
CTGAGTTTTGGAAAAAGAAAATCGGAAAATTCAAAACACAGTAAATTACCGTTTTGAGCGCTTAAACGACATCAAATGGGAAAACGTGGTTTAATTAAAATAATAAAAGGTAAAAGGTCTTAGTTACAATTATGCAACGTGTAGTAGTTATAAAATTTATAGCCCGATTCATGCAATTCAAAAATTTTATCTTCATTTATTCTAATTTGCACTTTAAATCTTGATTTTTTCATAATTTATGAAAATATCATTTTTTAAGATACAGACTCTTTATTTAAATACCGGATCGTGAATAATTCTTATATAGATATAACAAAAATTTATTACTTATTAAAATTATAAATTATATTATATTTTTCATTTTCGTTCATGATTTGGGCATTGCACGGATATTATCTATTTTATGAACATGTCATCTGTAACTTTCTAGAATAAAAATCTTGCGCAGTGAGTCCAGTGATGGGCCTGATGGCAATACTGAAAATATACAAAGCCAAAAATTTGAAAAAGAAAAAACCATGAAACAAAAAAAAGAAAAGTAAACGTTGCACTTCCGGTGGGAAACGTATCAGAACCGACCTTACTATTCTCTCTCGACTCTTGTTATTTTTTCAAATTTCATTTTCTCTCTCACACAGTCACACAGTCACACAGTCACACAGTAACAACAGCAATAAATAAACCAAAACAAAACCAAGAAAAGCAGAATTCTACTAAAAAGAGACAACATTTATTCCCTTCTTTTTCTCTCACTTCACTCCCAAATTTTTTTTGTTTTTTCTTTCTACTTCTTCTCTACTGGGGTGGTGGAGCTTTACTTTGTTCTTAATTCTTCTCCATATAGATTGATTCCCATATTCCCTCCCTATCTTTATCATCTCTTGTATTATTCTCTTTGAGCTTTGAAGCTCTGCAAAAATGGCAGCAGACATCAGCCACCCTCCAATGGAGCAGCTCCAGGACCTTGAGTACTGCATAGACTCCAACCCTCCATGGCGTACGTCCTCTTTCATATGCCATTTTTTCGAAAGATAAAAAAGAAAAGAGAGCCATTTTGATTGATGTATGATGTTGTGAATCCCAGAAAAGAGCAGAAAATGTTGATATGATGCATGAATTATTGTCTGCTTTCTCCTTTTTTCAAGCATTCATGTTTGTCTATATCTGCCTGTCTTGTCCTACTCTGTACGGGGTTCTGTGTTAAGGCATTAAAGAATAGAGTGAAAGATTTTTGTTTTGATTTTTTATTATTCGAGTGTAATTTTTATGAATTGCTTAGTAGAAATCATATGGAACGATTTGTATGGCGGGGAAGATACAGCATTGTGAGTTTAACATATGAGAACTGGTGTTTCTTAAATGGGTATAAACTCTTATCTTGTTGACCATTTCTTAAAAATTGCATTTTTAAAACTCCTCGTGAGGTTTTATCAAATGGGTATGTCAGAGTTATGTGTATTAAATGGTATTTTCTTATTTGGTGTTTGTTTTCTTCCCCTGTTTCTCAGGGGTGGTGGTGTGGCGCCATTTGAACTAGATAGCGTTTTGTTGGATCATTTGGTTAATGTATGCAGTTAGCGTACTCAAGGCTCAAAATAGAAATTCCAGAGTGCTAGGTTGAAAATGCTGAGGTATCTATAAAATCTTGTTTTTTTGCCTTATCTCGTCAAACGGAAAGTTGGGAACTATGAATGAGCCGAATGTGGTCTGGTGAAAAGCAATGCAGACATAGAATAGAATGTGATTTTGCAATTTGGCATTCTGAATGTTGTGGTTGATCAAATGTAGTTTAAATGAGTGAACGTAGTAGATTTGAGATGATAATGGTATCTTTGGTAGTTTCCCCTTTTTATCTTCTGGAAAGATTTAACCATGCTGGGAGTCTGGGACATGATGAATCTAATACCAACACGTGACTAACTTTTGAAGTGTAAGCATCTTGTTGCTTTCAAGTTTAAAGTCTAGTAAATTGTAGTTTATGTCCAGATGAATGTGTGGCTTTCTTTAATGAAAATATTGCATAATATGATAGCAGTTGTCAATTTATTTTGAAACAGATATGGCCTTCCTCTCGTACATTCATGTTCTACAAATTGTAGTACCCATTCAGATACCGCAATGTATGAAAATTTTGTGAGAGTTTCATCTGCTTTAAAATGTCCCTTTTAGTTATCTGCTTCTAGCAATTTCACTTGTAGAATGGGAACTTCTCATTGGACCTTGAACTTTTCTAAGAAGATGGAATGTAAAGACATCAAAGTGCATTTACTTTGCGGGTTGATCTCAGGATAAGAGCTCGTGGATTTTTTTAGCTATGTTGTTAAAGCAGCTTGTCAAAGCTTGAAGCAAAAAATAAATGATTATATCATTTTGTGTAGAATTTTAATCGTTCAACAAATTGTCAACCAAGTAGACTCATGGAACACATTTGTTTACCTTTTTGATATTATGAATTCACTGCCATTGCTTTTTTCAGTAGTAAATTTTTTATTATTACATTCAACAATGATCATTATAGTAAACTACCTGCTCCTTTCTGTATTTGTCCTTGACAAGTAAGCTTAAGACACCAAAAAGCTTTTTGTAGCATTGCAAAAAGAGAAACCAGCTAGTCATGAAAAGAAAATTCTTCTGATTGCTTCTTCTCAAATGTGGGTGTTTAAGTGGATGGAAATAGTAATTTCATAAACCTACTATGTTTTGTTTTTTTCAATTCTTTGGTGTGTTAATTTTATGTCTTTATATTGCAGCTGAAACTATCTTACTGGCATTCCAGAACTATATATTGGTTCTTGGCACAAGTGTGATGATCCCTTCAACGCTAGTACCCTTAATGGGTGGATCTGATGTAAGATTGAACATTTACTTTTTCTTTCTAATGGGCCCTAGATCCATCCCGGCATCACAAAATTGGCATCTTTGTATTTTTATGCTGAAAGAAAGAAAGATTATATTCCTTATGTTTGGTTTCCTTGATGTCTCACGGTTTAGTTAGCTAACCTGGTAACCTTGAACCACCTAGGCTGGTGTTGCAAATTTCAATATTCCACCAACCTCTTTGCATACCTTTTAATGCAAATGCAAATGCCCATTGCCATTTCTTTTACTTAAATTTCTCTTTCCTAAGATGCCATGTTAGATCAAGGTCATTGGATGAAATTCGCTGCAGACTTTCTTCCTTCTAATTGCACTCTTAATAGTTCTATCTTCCATGATTAGGAGGACAAGGCTGGAGTGATTCAAACATTACTTTTTGTAGCTGGCATTAAAACACTTTTGCAGGCTCTCTTTGGGACTAGGTTGCCTGCTATAGTTGGAGGCTCCTTTGCCTATGTCATCCCCGTACTCTATATCATCAGTGACTCATCTCTGCAACGAATCGAAGACCAGCATACAGTAAGTTGATTCTTGTTTGTTTCCAAGCTGATTTCTTGATCTGGTGCAGTTATCAAATTTACAGTATCAGCTAAGATGCTCACAAAAGCATTAGTTTGTAGTTCCTCAACTAACTTTTGCTATGTGGTCTTCAAAGTAAATACTGTTACTTATGAAGCAATTTTATTTAATTAGTCGGCGACGTGTAAAGTGATGTCTGTCCTGTTCAATGGATTGCTAGTGTAAATACTACAACAATGAACAAGCCTTTGTGCTGCCACTTTATGGAATCTACTTTAGGATCAAAATACAATTTCCTTTTGGATCAAACTTAGATGTTGCTTTCCAATTTTTCCCATGTCTAGTTAATGTTCATTCCCCCTTTCGTTAGAGTTAATAATTTTCCTTTTTTATATGCTGTTCTGCAGCATCCAAAGGTAGCCTAAGCACTTATGGCCCTTGAGCGTGTTTATGTCAATTTCTCATCTACCATGGCTGCCCTTATATTTTCTTCGCGTTGCATTTATTTCTTGTTCTATCTAGTCTAGTGTTTCATTGCTAAAGCTAACAAGCATAGCCTTCAAATTTATTGTATCCTGGAAGGTTAACTGTTCAGCAACTGACACTGCAGAAATTTGGTTGCAGAGATTTATACAAACTATGCGAGCCGTCCAAGGGGCTCTAATTGTTGCAGCTAGCATACAAATAGTACTGGGGTACAGCCAAGTTTGGGGACTCTTCTCACGGTACAGTAGCCCCCCCATTTGATGCGGATCCTGTTTCTATATTGTAAGAACTGGCCAGTTACGCTTACTCTGTAACACCTGCAGATTTTTCAGTCCCCTTGGCATGGCACCAGTAGTTGGACTAGTTGGTCTCGGGTTATTTCAACGAGGATTTCCCATGGTATAGGTTCTATAAACTCTTCATCATGTTTAAACAAGTAATGCTTAGTTACCAAGTCACGTACTCAATATTAGGCTTACTTCATTTCTTTTTATTTATTTTCTGAATACAGCTGTACGTTATGGTTGCGCTACTGCATAAGTATATTTTCTTTAACATTTGATTCTCGCAGCTAGGGAATTGTATTGAAATTGGTCTACCAATGCTTCTGTTGGTTATCTGCCTGTCGCAAGTAAGTTTATATCTACGGATTCAGGATTGCTACCACGTGCTTTACCTTATCTGAAGCTCAAACAAGAAATGTTTTTTTTCTGATTGCAGTATCTCAAGCACGTCAAACCTCTGAGAGACTTCCCCGTTTTTGAACGTTTTCCAGTATTGATATCTGTTGCATTTATTTGGTTTTACTCTGTCATACTGACATATGGTGGAGCATATCGGGGCAGACCCTACAGGACTCAGTACAGCTGCCGAGTGGACAGAGAAAATATCATATCTGCAGCTTTTTGGTTGTACTTCAGTTACTTAAATGTTTGCCTTTTTTGTTGCTTCATACGATACTAACCATTAAGATGCTGTTTTTTTCAGGTTCAAGTTTCCTTATCCTTTGCAGTGGGGTCCACCTACTTTTGCAGCCGGTCATTCATTTGCCATGATGTCTGCTGTTCTTGTGTCAATGGTTGAGGTATGATGAGGTCCATGAGGGTTCCAAAAGTTTTTGTTCTTGCACATTATATTGGTTGTCACAATGACCCTGTTTGATGGGACTATCCTTGGCTTTTTATATATCTTTCAGCTCTCCTTTTGCATTTCGGTTAATATCATAGTCTGAGGGTGAAAGTTTGAAAAGTACATGTAGAGAACGGAAGAATATCTATCACCACATATTAATCTTATGGCCTAATTTTACTTCTTAGAAGTAGAAGTAATTAAAATAAACAACATATTCGCTGATATATCACTCATTTCAGTACATGACTTTCTCCTTTGCATTCCAGAGTTAGGAGAATAATTGGTGGATTTACTTGCTGTGATATAGTTAAACTTGTTTATTACCTTCACCGATTTGATGCTTTATCTTACTATTTTAGTCATGTAACAGACTGCCCATCTTATTTTCGTGTCTCACGGTTTGTTCTAACTCTGAAAATTCTGACCAAAATTTCATAATATAATTTGTTTCCCTATTTGAGTTCATCTTCACTCCTTTTCTATTTTCAGTCCACCGCTGCATACAAGGCAGCATCGCGTCTAGCCATTGCCACTCCACCACCTGCCTATGTACTCAGCCGTGGTATCGGTTGGCAGGTGAGCTGATTTTCAAAGTTGCGAAAGTTTATTTATACATTTTTTATCATCATCTTTTAGACGGAATACTTGATTGTATATTTGGGTTTTTGTTTGCACACTTAGAAGTGAACGGAGCATGCATTTTTTATAGTTCAGAGTAAAATGAATAGGAGAACAAATAGACGATATCATATCTTGTCATGGGGTTCTATCAGTATCAAATTTACTTGAATTCATGTACAATTTAAATTGTGAAATACAACAACTTTATTAAACTGACGATTTCATTCATCCTAAATTCATGAAATTAAGTTGTTTAATCTACTTGCATGTCCTAGAGAGTTGGGTGATTTTAAGATTACTAGTCTCTTTCAGGGAATAGGTGTTTTGCTGGATGGTCTGTTCGGGACTGGCACTGGTTCTACTGTATCTGTGTAAGAAATGTATACCATAATGTACAAATCATCTGTTTCCTTGACATATGGTCTTTGCCAAATTTCTAACATCTGAATTTCAGTGAAAATATAGGGCTCCTTGGACTTACTAGAGTTGGGAGTCGCCGAGTTGTTCAAATTTCTGCAGGCTTCATGATATTCTTCGCTATCTTAGGTTGGCAGCTTTACCTTCTTAGCAACATGAACTCAAGTCTATAGTGCATTTCTGAAAAATTATTCTTTCCTTCCTTTCTGCAAGTTCTTATCTTACGAAGTTGATTGTAATCAATAATCTATTGCTTGCAGGGAAATTTGGAGCTGTTTTTGCATCTATTCCGTTCCCTATCTATGCAGCGTTATACTGTGTTCTGTTTGGCCTTGTAGGTACGCATGATCAATTCAACAAATTGAAATTTTGTATCACTTTACTCCCCGTATTAATAAAGTGTTACTTATTTCTCTGCAGGTTCTGTTGGTTTATCGTTTCTTCAGTTCACCAACATGAATTCTATGAGAAACCTCTTTATAACTGGTCTCTCCCTCTTTCTTGGAATCTCCATCCCTCAATATTTTGATGAATACTGGACAGGTAATCGGCATGGCCTTGTTCGCACAAATGCTGGATGGGTAAGTATCATCTACGCGCCAAACCTTCGTTTTCATGTTCAAGAAATAATATTTTTTATGTAAACGAATGGAAGATGATAGAAATTGCTTACTTGGCCTATGTTGTACACTTTGATCAATCTTTTCCTGTTTTGCTGTGGTTGAACAGTTCAATGCATTCTTGAACACAATATTCTCCTCGCCACCAACTGTAGCATTGATCATCGCGGTGTTTCTGGACAACACATTAGAAGTGGAGAAATCAAAGAAGGACCGAGGAATGCCATGGTGGGTGAAGTTTAGGACGTTCAGAGGGGATAACAGGAACGAAGAGTTCTACACTCTGCCGTTTAATCTCAACAGATTCTTCCCACCTACATAGAGAAGAAACTCTCAAGTTAGTGATTTCTTTCGTCCCAAAATTAGAGCCTCATTTCAATTATTAAAAACAGTAGGACTCTTTTTTTCAGACCCAATTCTAGTGAAATGACATGTTAGAAGAAGGCATTGAGAGGATGGGGAGTGACCCAATTTTTTGTGGCAATGCTTAATAGCATAGTCCCTAGTAGTAGTTAGGAATGAAAGGCATTTTTGTGAATTAGGTTTGGACATTGATGAATAAGCCATGGTTGTAAGTTGTCTTTGGAATGGTTATTAATTGGCTTAGTTAGATGCCCTAATGGAACCATCTTCATCCTCACTTCTTTCCTCTCCGCCTCTCCCCAATTTGCAAGAGTTTTTGGCTCCCGCTAACGAGTGCATGCTTTCAATAGTTTGCATCGACATCAAACTCACAAGTTAAAAAGATGCAAATATACTGCTTACATTTGCACTGGATTGTCAAACTTTTCTATGGTGTTACCTCTCCAAGCGGAAAGTTCGCATTCCTCCATGGCCTTTGCCTATGTCATCCTCATTTTCTATATCATCAATGTATCATCTCTGCAACGAATTGAGGATCAACATTCAATAAATTATTTTTTGTTTGCTTCCAGGCTAATTTCTTTATCTAAATTATGGTGCTTGTGAATAATTTTCATGTTCATGGAGTAATATCAAAGGTATTTGACAGTGCATAAGTTTGTATTCCCTCTACAAACTTCGATCCACCATCTGGTCTTTCAAGTTAAATATGTTTCATTGCTTGGCTCGTTGATCTTCTCAGATTAAGGGCGAGTTTAATTTTCTAACTTTGCTGACCTCTGGCTACCAAGACAAGGAGTAGCAAAGCCAACTCATTCCCACAAGACTACCCCGAGGGTGCTACATAAGACCAATTACTGGAGGCAAATGAGATAATTTAAAATTTTACTTTAATTAGAGATACTTTTGATGAATACGAGGCATCATTAATTCTAGAAATGCCTAAGATCCCAAAGCCAACAGGAAGACATGTGGAGCTGGCAGCCCACTTAGGATAGTAATTACTCGGTAAAATCAGGTTACAAATTTTCTATTGATTCCATCTATTTGGATAATGTAAGACATATGGCAAGTAATAGTGCCAGACAATCTTGCCACTGGAACAAAATCTAGAAATTAACGGTGCCGCTGAAGATATGCCATTTCATGTGGCGTGTATGCAAAGACCAGATTCCAACAACAAAACACCTTACCCCAAGGAAATGCTTGACTGAGGAATTCTTCCTTACTTATATATCGGAAGACACTTCAGCGGATCACATCTTTTTCCACTATCCACTCGCTCATCAAGTATTGTTTCCAGCAACATTCATAGGGAGATATACTAACATCAACAACCTTTAGTGACCTTGGGATTAAGAGATATACTATTTGATCTGGACAATGAAAAAATGTCATTAACAACCATTTTGATGAATCATCTATGGTTCCACTGAAATCAGTTGCTGCATGGAGAAGTACATGATCTTCAACCAATGCGAGTAGTCCAGCAACCACTGACCCAGATTGAAGAAATTAAAAGTGAAAAATCCCCAGATGATAGACACAAGATTCAAGGTCAAAATGATAGTTTCAACGGAACGATGGAAGATTCGTACCAGGAGCAACTATCTTCTTCGATGCGGCCACACCAGAAGCAGATGTATGCTTAGGATGACATGTCTAAGCACCAGATAAGAAATGGGTATATGGAGAAACAAAGCGTATTAAAAGAAAATATCCTCTCAAATAGCAGATGCTATGGCATTAACAGAGGCCATAAAAGGATATACATAAAAACATCTTCCCTACAATTATAAAGGGTGACACACAACAAGTAATACATGCCTTTCAGTCACACCTAGAGGATAGATAAGATCTAAGTATGCTTATAAATGATTCAAAATCATTGATAACAATCCTTGGTAATCCAGTAGTCAAATGGATTCCTAGAAAGGAAAATTCAATTGCCAATCAATTGGTGCAATCTCAAAAAACTAGTCCAACAAATAGGACTTCATGGAATGTAACTCCACCCTTTTAACCTTTACTGATAGTTAATGAAAGGATTTTTTTTTTCAAAAAAATAATTCTCGTAGACTAGTATGACTCTGTTGTGTGATAATCTCTTTAATTGACCTTTTTATGTTCTTGTAATAATATCATCATGAAGATTGTAATGATATTTGCACTTAAGATAAGGTGTGCTTGGCAGAACTTATACATGCTTTGTTATAAGTTAATTAACTTTTTTTTATTGTTGATTAACTTCCAAAACCCTGCTTATTTTAAAAGTATAAACTATTTTTGGGGGAAAAGCGGAACGTGGTCTCCCTTGCTTTTAAAATAAACCAAAATAAGTCAGTTTTACTTATAAGCATAGCTCCATCAAACACACCTCCATCAACACACCCATAATAGTTTTGAGAGAAGAATCTAATAAAGATGGCCTCTTCATGGGATTTAGAACAGGTCAGACTTGATTGTAAAACGGGATGTATTTCGTTATTAACAAAAATTGAGGCCCTCTCAAACATTTCTACCTCCAGAATTCCATTATCCCTACCACCGCACTCCATCACTGCTCCACTGCCTCCGCCCCCACTCCTTTCCTCATTATGTTTTCCACCTAAATGCATCCACACTCACAGTTTATTGTCTTGATTTCAAAGATTCAATTCATCCAAAGCAGTAATTATATCCAACTCTCACTTGGAGACTAAACTTCTTTTCTCCAATGATTTCATGATGTTTCCAATCTCTTCAGCTTCCACATCCCCTGCTCGTCGGGATTCAAAATTCCTTATTGCACCAGATTTAAGTGTATAGTCGGAATTCTTTGAACCAGTTAAATGTTGGAGTAAATGCTGTAATATTGCATTTCAATGGAATGACATAATCAATCTTGGATGATTTTGGTAAAATTTTTCTTGGATATCGATGTGAGTCGCGTTTCGTAAGTTTTCCTTAAAGAGTAATTCGACCCTATTACAGCCTTGGGTTATACGAATTCCTTTCGAGGATAAAATAATCGAGAACTTCTCCTGTTCTAGGATTGAATCAGGAGAATACTTTTGAATAACTGTTTTCTTGTTGCCAAGTTGAGAAAATTATGAGATTTTCCTTTGTCTTGTTGTGTTTTCTGTGTTTGTTCTGTATGTAACTCTACCATGCATACATACACACATATGTACATATAGAGAACAAGTGTCATGAAACGATGCAACAATTCATCATACTATGACAAGCGACATAGTTATTAGAATTTTAACGATGTATCTTTCCACATTACAGGATAATGCAGTAAACTCATTTAGTGGCAAGATAAGTTAGGCATGCTGGCAACACTGCATCCTGTACACACTCCTTAATCCATCCTCATCCATTCAGTCAAGAATTAGACACTACACACCACGACTGCCAAAATTATAATTAACTCTGAAGTGATACGTCTTTCCACACTCCAGGATAAACCATTTTTGTCATCACTAACACAATTAATCCTTATCCAATCAAATGTAAACTCGTTGATAGTTTAAACAAGTGTGCACTACCCATCACCGAACTTGTTTTAAAATTCCGAGTTCACAACTACTCGAATCCAATTATACTTAAATAGCCTTGTGTTTCATAAAACACCAACAATCCTCCCCCATTTAAGTATTATCCTTGATTCGGAAAATCTAACCACCATACCAAACAAGTGTATAAATGAAAATATGAACTTTCACCATAGTGAATTACACATTCAAAATATTCGAGAATAAGGGTTCTAAAGATCCAACCTTCAACCCATTTGAACACTTGAATATTATCTTCACACAAGTTCAAATATAACTTAAAAGTTAAAACATGACACTATATAAGCCATGTGTCCCTATCCGTTCATGAGTGTATACAAAGCCAAGTCTGAATTTATTAAAGCGGCTATATTTCACACTTCATATATGTGAATCTCTTTTATCGTACACCTGCAAATGTACTTTGTCAAAAGATCCATTAAGAAGTTAAAAACTTCAACCTAACTTCCATGCATGACCTAACATATAACCTTCACGATATGAAATCATATGTTTCAATCTCAAACATTAGGCCTTCCTTATTGAATTTTACTCTAATGTCATATCAGAGCAAAATTGGGTATCCCATTATCAAAGATTTAAGTAGGCTTTCAACTCATCCAATCACCAATTGATAATCAAATCCCTAACTAGTCTCTTCGCCAAGTATTCCGCTAGATTGTGTTGAGATCTTACAATATCAACTAAAATCAAACCATGAGTTATTAACTCATAAATCGGCGTTATGCCTAATTGGTTCTTAGCGCCACAAAATTTTATATACTAAATTTCGTAACCATTCTGCCTCTTTACCCGCACTTATTTTTCCATTTCAAATCTTCCTGAGTAAGGAATGGTAACCTTAATACTCTCGTTTCCTTTCATTTATCAAGAGCCAACCCATCATATTATAAAATTCCAGAATACTATGGTTTGATCCATATATCGATTAATAAATAAATAAATAAATATATTCTCATCAGTTCATTTATTTGAAAATACAGATTGTCAAGATTTGGGTGAATATATAGAATATTCCTACTTAACCTTTTAATCAAATACACTGCCATGTATTTGATTAAAATTACCAACATTATCAGCTCAACCATGTTTTTCATAAAATTGTGCCAAAATTCAATACACTGCTAAGTATTCCATAATTTTTTTTTAAAAAAATTCCATCGTCAATATTTTGGCTAAGCCACCTGTGCCAAAATCATTTTGGCATTTATTATTACTTTTCTCAATATTTCTAACTATTTTGCATGTGCAATTTATTCCCGTGATTATTACAACAAATTTCAACAATCAGATAATATTTTATAAATTTTACCAGCATTCTAATTTTATAACTTTACCTTTTACTTCTTCCACAAGACAAATTACCGTGTCACTAGAATACATTTCTATTTGTTTCTTTCAACATTATTATAAACCAAGGAAAGTACCGGTAAGGTTTCTTCCTTTATTTTGACAAAAATTAAATAATTACGCGATTCAAAATTTACAACCACAACATACTTGAACTAGTAAATTCTGAAAAACTTACCTAGATTATTCTGAAAGTTGAAAACTAACCGAGATGATTTTGAAAGTTGACAGGAAGAGTTACACATGCAGCACCACCGCATCCATCGTACTTAATCTAATCCATACATGCACATCCTTAGAATGGCCACACACTTCATCTTCCAATATCCCGCTTTATCGTCCAATATCCAATTCATACATGCGTCACAAAAAACACCAAACTCATCATCCACGAAGTTCAAAATTACCGTTTAAGATTGTTGGAGTAAATGCTGTAATACTGCATTCCAATGGAACACTATAATCAATCTTGGGTGATTGTGGTAAAATTTTTCTTGCATATCAGTTTGATTCGCGTTATGTACGCTTTCCTTAAAGAGTAATTCGACCGTATCACAGTCTTGAGTTACATGAATTCCCTTCAAGAATAAAACAATCGGGAGACCCTCCTGTTCTAGCTTTGAATCAGGAGAATACTTTTGATTAGCTGTTTTCTGGTTTCTACGTTGGGAAAATTCTAAGATTTCCTTTGTTTTATTGTGTTTTCTGTGTTTGTTGTGTATGTAACTCTACCATGCACATATATGCGCATATGTATATATAGAGAACAAGTGTCATGAAACGATGAAACAGTTCACCATACTATGACAAGCCACACATGATGAAGGTATTTGCACCGATGGAAGTCTCTCGTCGTGATCCCTGAATCACGTCCGATCTGCAAGACAAAGCCCCCGGTGTCCGAGGGGTAAATAATCTGATACTTAAGTTAGTACCAGCCTTTTTTCGAGAGTATTGAATGAATATAAGGTGTACCAAACCTGTGTATTTATAGTGGGGAGAATCCGACATTCTCTAGGGTTT
>JAULKJ010000011.1:6350112-6360814 GCA_032355405.1 Rubia balearica | reverse complement strand
TTCGGACAGCCATCTGCGAAGCTGGAACCTAGCGATGCATCAGAGGGTCTGTCACCGGATCAGAGCTTAAAAATTGGCGTGGTGCTATCTGGAGGACAGGCACCAGGGGGACACAATGTTATTTCCGGAATTTTTGGTAATATTTATATGCTATTCTATTTTTTTTTGTTATTGTATCATCACTGAAATGAAGCAACCCAGGATAAATATACAGTAAAAACTCTTTAAATTAATATTCGATAATATAATAAACTCTCTGTATTAATAAATTTATCCCATCCCGACTAGGCCAGTTCAAAAGGTTACAAATTTCAATAAAATTATAATACTTTCTTTCAGGAAATATTTTTATAATGTCACTACCAAAAAATCTTTCACTAAACACTTCCCAAAACGTCACTATTAATATTAGAGACACTTTAATTTGAGTTTTGAGTGTCACCAGTATTTCAAAAAAATATCTATTTAGCATGTCATTAAAATATTAGACTCATTGATGTGTAGAAGTGTCAATAAATTTTGTGACATGAACTGATGTAGTGGGTTTGTTCAATGACATATACTCATATTAGTTCAATTTAGTAACACTTAAAGGCGATATAAATTTCGTTATACTTTCCTAGCGCTTGAAAAAAGCGTCACTGATGGACTCTTCAAATTTTTTTAGTGTATTAGGTCTCATGAAAATCATAAATTAATAAATATTGAAATTAAAAAAAATATATGTTTGCTATTTTTTAAAAGTTCAAATCTTGTAGGAGTTCATCAATTAATTTTCTTATTGCATCCAATAGTTTTGTTTGTTGCGTTTTCAAATTGTAGCATATTGTATTGTATTCCCTCCATGCAATCACTTGCACTTATCACTATTCATTTAGTCAAATTTCGTTAATTAAAATTATCATGTGCAATATCATTAAAATCGTGTTAACATTTATTTTATAATATTATTATTTATCATTTTTAAACATGCACAATTAAATATATTAATGGTAAAAAATAGTTCAAATTTTTTAAAAATTAAAACCACAATATGTGGGGGTTTTATATAAGGCTCCCCAAACCATAAAAATAAAAAAGTAAAGTACAATAACTCCATCGAAGAATGAAGGCATCTGTAAATTTGTCTAACACGAATCATCTGTAAATTTGTCTAACACGAATCAAACTGGTAAACCAGCCCGTTCGGTCTTCAAATCTAATTTGAAAAACAGAATCGCAAGAGAGTAAGTATTAAAACTACTTCTAATCAATCTAAAAAAGTCATTTTTTGCCAATTTTATTGGGACGGGTAGAACTAGAAATTTTAAGAATAGGGATTAAATTCAATGTTATCCAAATTTCAAGTATTAATTGGATTATCAAAAATAAAGAAACCACTGAAATCATTGATATATATACATTGAATATATACATTTATATATATGGGGTAGAGTCCGTCTCTTGAAAAACTCGGGTTAGAAATTTTATAACTACTACATGTTGCATAATAAAATTTTAATATTGCAACTAAGACCTTTAACCTTTTATTATTATTATTAAACCATCTTTCCATAAGTTTATGGAAAGACTGTCTTTCCCAAGATTTTGCCTATGGGATATGGAATATATACACATAAATTGTAGTAAAATATAGGGAATTTAATATTTTAAAAAAACTCTTTAAATTAATAAATTATTAATGCATTGATATATTAATAATAACTTTATTAATAAATCCCGACATTAAAATATGATCTCTGATATACCGTGATTCCTTTATTGTTCTAGACTATTTACAGGAAAATACGAAAGGTAGCACGCTCTATGGCTTTAGGGGTGGCCCTGCAGGGATTATGAATGGCAAATATGTGCAGCTGACCACTGATTTCATCTATCCTTACCGAAATCAAGTAAGGTGTTTTAGCAAACCACAGATTTCATGTATCCTTACCGAATAACGTGTTTTAGCTAACCACATATTTCATGTATCCTTACCGAAATCAAGTAAAATGTTTTAGCTAACCATTGATTTCAATTCTTATTGAAATCAAGTGAGATGTTTTGACTAATTTTCAGATAATTAAATCTCGTTCATAATCTCATATTCGAAACTCCAATACTTTATAATTGTAATTAAATATAAAAATTTATAATATATATTGTATATTTTATTCATAATGCAAACACTTTTTTAACAAACAACACTCAAAATGCAAATACGGATTAAAAGATAACAAGTGAGTCTATTCTAGGATATTGTATCGTCCTAATTCTAGACAAATATATACAAACTAAATAACACTCGAACCATACACGAATCATGAAAATGAAAAATATAATATAATTTATAATTTTAATAAGTGATTTTTTTGTTATATCTATATGCGCACTATGCAGTATTTTAAAATAAATTAATATATTTATTAATATTATAATATATTTATTAATATCATAATATATTTTTTTAAAATTAAATAATTGACTCAATATTTATTGATATTTAATAATTAATTATTTTATGTTTAAACAAAAATAAATATAAATTTTATATAGAAAAAATTAACTGTAGTGTAGAAAGACTTTACATTATAAAAGTTACAATGATAAAAATATGAAATATATATTGATAATGAATCAATTACTACTAATCTCGGAATAATCATTTTCAAAAATCTGAATAATTGAAATCTATAAACATAATTATATTATTATATATTAAAAACTAAACCTAATCACGTGAATGCATATTATTATCATATTTTACATAAAATTAAGTAAAGAACAAATTACAAGTTAGATCCAACTAAAATTATAGATTGTTAATTCACACTAAGAATAAAGGGTTTTCATATCTCAAGGCAAATTTCACTTTTCAAGAAAGAATTGTAAATAAGATAATTAAATAAGAACTCATAGTTATTGGATTATCAATTGTAAAATTTGATGTGTCAAACTTTGAGGAAGCCACATATCAAAAATTTGTGAAAACTGATGTGGCTAAGTGTGAGCGTTACACTTGGCTAAGGAGTTACTCTTTTAGTATATAGTATAGATGACATAAATACATAGTTGTGATTAGTTGCAATACGAAAAGTCACTTGGTTATCACACCACAACTTTGTGAGGTGAAGATGATAATTGAAAACGGAAGAAAATTAATACACCAAAATTTAGTAAAGCGGAAAATCCAAATTGGATAAAACCACAGGACTATGTAGTCCAAATCTTCCACTGTATGAGCCTATAGTAGGGTTACAATATCTCACCCAAATTGGATGGATTACAAGACTACTCACAATATGGGGGGACATTCACTAACTAGAGATGAGAAGACTTCTCTCTTACTCTTCACTCAAACAGTTGATCTCTTACCTATAAGGAATGGAAGTGGCTATGGACGAACTAGATTGGATTGAATGATGAACTCTTCTCCAACACCTCTATTTATATGTGAACCAAGCAAGTTCTAGAATTCTCTTCCATCTCCCCAACTACCAGAGTAAATGTTTGGATCATTATAGGAAGTAGTCTAGATTCTTCCCCCCTTCTTCATAGAAACATCTCCCACTAATACCAAAGGAGAGTTCTAGAATTAGGAAGAAAACCTAACAAATCTTCCCCTTTCGACCTAATTGGAAGGAATCACCACACTGGCACATTTGCAACAATCATCAAACTTCTTACTTGATACTCACGTCTAACCAATTATCATCGGTGTGCACCTTTTGAACTTGTAGATGCTTTTCTTCCAATACATCCTGAATCCAATGATTTGTTCGTGAATGGCAGCTAGGCTGAATTCTTGGCTAAATTGATGGTACTCTTGTTGTCAGAAAAGATGACATACTTCTCGTGTTTTAACCCCAATTCTAGTAGGAAGTTCTTCATCCACAACATCTCCTTGAAAACTTTTGTGGCGGAATACTTTTGGAGAAAGAGCCACATACTTTTGGAGTTTTAACTGCCAAAATACAACTCCCCTGCAAAGATAGTTAGATATGCCGATGTTGATTATCTAGACTCCAAGTCTCCAGCCATGTCTGCATCCGTGATCACTCCAACACAGGTTCTTATTTTTCAAACACAAACACTGGTTGATTGTTTCTTTGAGATATTGAAGTATCCATTTCACAACTGCCCAATGTTCCTTCCTAGGCTTTGACAAGTGTCTGCTCACCACACTAACCGCATGTGCAATATCTGGAAGTGTAAATATATTGGCGTACATGAGACTACCAACAGTTTCCGAATATGGAACACTTCTCATATCTTCATCACCTTTTCCCCTTTGTTTCTTATTGAACTTGAAATACCCGCCAATCGGTACTAACAGGTTTGGCCTTCTCCATGTTGAATCTCTCAAGGATTTTCTCAATCTCTCTTGGGATAGCTAAAGTAGCCTTTCAGAGCATTTCTCCATCATGAGTAATACTTGCCTCAATCTTGACTCCCACAAGAAAGTAACACTAAACAACTTGGCTCTGATGCCACTGTTGGGAAAAATTGATATTTCCCTCTTTGTGTGGTCAAGATGATAAATGAAAAAGAATTTAAAAATAGGACACCAAAATTTGGTAACGCGAAAAACCCAAATCGAGAAAAACTATGGGACTTTGTAGTCCAAATCTTCCACTATATCAGGCTATAGTAGGGTTACAATATCTCACCCAAATTGGATGGATTACAAGGCTACTCACACTATGGTGGGACACTCACTAACTAGAGAGGATGCAGACTTCTCTCTAACTCTTCACTCAAAGAGTGGATCTCTTACACTAGAATAAATGGAAGTGGCAATGGAATGAATTGAATGGGATTGAATGATGAACTCTTCTCCAACACCTCTATTTATAGGTGAACCGAACAAGTTCTAGAATTCTCTTCTATCTCCCCAACTACCATAGTAAGTGCTTGGAGCCTTCTAGAAGTTAGTATAGATTCTTCCCCCCATCTTCCTAGAACATCTCCCACTAATACAAAAGGAGATTTGTAGAATTAGAGATGAAACCCAAAAATTCTAGATAAATATATCAACCGGTGTAACTTCCATATATACCAATGAGATAAATATATAGTTGTGTTATACAACTCTTAACACTCACTCTCAAGTTGAAGCATAGATGAAAACCATGTTTGGTCTGTCACACAAATAGTTGATCATAACACCATTCTTAGCTTTTGTGAAGATGCCCTAGTTGTTCTCCAATTTTCTCATATCCATTAGCAACCGAGTCTTGTTGAATTTTCTCACGAATAAAGTTACAAATTTTTTCAATGTGTGATTCGCTTATGAAATACATGAGTAGTTGCAATATTAAGAGTCGGTTGGTTATCACACCACAACTTTACCAGAACTGAACAATCAAAAAATGATGTATCCACATAATCTCACACACAGATTGTGCAACAGGCCTACATTTTTATTCAGCACTATACTGTGACACAACTTTTTGTTTCTTACTTTTCCATGACACCAAGTTCCACTAACAAAGATACAATAGCCTAAAATATATCTTCTATCAATCTTGGAACCTGTCTAATCAACATCTGTGAACACTCAAAGTGATTATGCCCATGATTTTTATACACGATACCTCTCCCCAGTTCTCCTTAAATTCATAAAAAATCTACTCTAATATTATTTAATGATGAATTGTAAGAGATGACATAAATAGATTGACCATACTAACTCAATATGCAATATCATGACGAGTCAAGGTAAAATAATTCAACTTTTCAACCAACCGTTACCATTCTGGATCTCCAAATAATACTTCATCCTTTGTAAGGTGTACATTAGGAATCACTGAAGAATTAGAAGGTTTAACTCCTAGTTTTCGAGTCCGAGCAATAAATCAAGAACATACTTTCACCATACCAAATCTCTCAATGGCCTGACTAAACTTTCCGAACCAAGCACGTGGACTTTGTTTCAAACTATGCAAATATTTTATAAAATGACAAAATCGCTCAGACTCCCTCGTAGCAACAAATTAGGAGATTGCTATACAGCTCATTCTTATGATCATTATGAAGAAAAGCATTTTCATTATCAAGTTGGTGCAAAGTCCGTTGATTGGTAGTTGCTAATGAAATGAACAATCTAACAGTTTAACTTAGCAATGGGAGAGAAATTCTCAGAATAATCAACATAATCAGTTTAAGAATAGCCCTTAGCAACAAGACGGGCTTTAATTCAAGCTTTTGACCCATATGGATTGAACTTCATTGTAAACACCCATTTACAGCCTATAGCTTGTTTCTATACAGGTAAATCAACCAAGTCCCACGTACCATTGTTATTTAGAACATTCATCTCCTCTATCACGACGGTATGCCAACCATGGTGAGAAATGGATTCATGAACAATTTTAGGAATAGAGAGAGAATTAAGAGAAAGGATGATAATTGATCATAAGAAAAAAAGGTATAAATAAAACAGGTGCATTGACGTTTACCTTTGTGTAACATGGTTGGAAGATCATCGCTTGAGGCTGGATAGAATGATGAACTAGCTGGTGAAAGGACGAGTGAAGGACATGATGTAGGAGGCTGGCGTCTAGAGTAAACTTAGAAAATATGAGGGCACACATGAACTAGTTCTGAGGTAGGTGAAGAGGTTGAGATTGAATACACCAACATATTTTTGTCTTCCCCCTTGACGAATCAGAGTAGATGGGGTGGGAAATAAGAAGTGTCTTTGCAGAATGTAACATTAATAGAACCCAATATTTATTAAGCTTGGAACAATAACATCGATAACCTTTTTGTAATCGAGAACAACCAAGAAATTAGGACACATTTTAAAGACTTGGGATATAATTTCATGAGTTGTGGGTGTTTATCTCTAACGAAACACGTGCTTCCAAATATTTTAGCATCAACAGAAAACGAAGATTTCTTTGGAAAAAGAAGTTTAGAAGGGATATCACCATTAAGAACAGAAGATGGCATGCGATTAATGAGAACACCTGATGTAGAAACTGCATCGGCCCAAAACGATTTAAGAACATGCATTTGAAAAAGAATAGCGCATGTAGTTTCAAGAAGATGCCTATTATTTCATTCAGCCACACCATTTTGTGATGGAGATGTATCAAGAATATATTGGCCTCCCACGTAATGTTCTTTACCAATAATCTTCTTCACATATGATCATGAAACAAGCAATGCAAAATAAGACATAACACTTGAGTTGGCGAGTTATTTGACTTACACAGAGAAAATAAAAGGAGAAACTCGCTAAGTGTAAAACAGATGATAGGGAAAGAAGAGAGGTTGAATTGACAATTCCATGATTATAATAAAAATTGATTCAATTTTGCAACGCATTCAACATGTGAAGACTTGTAAATTTCGATTATCTCCAGTTATCTTATAGGTTAGTTGTACGTATATATTGAAACTTATACACCGTATTTAATTACATATTTTTTTCTTCATACCGCTTATATAAATTTTAGTATTATTATATTTTGTAGCATCCCCCGAAAAAAAATTCTGAATCCACCAGCTCTAACATATATGAATACCACATGCTTGTCTGATTTGACTTATTATTCTTTGCCTTGTGAAAGCTTTATGTTCTTCCGATATCTTTAATATATATGCATGTGGCAGTCATAATCTTTGAGATGCGTGAATATATATTCAATGTGAATGATTAGCTGCAACATGTCTTATAAAAGATTAAGCTGTTTTACAATGGCTAGTTATACGTTGGATTTCAGTTGGTCATTCTGTAATTATAGATTGGAAGTTTTAACCGCTCTTATTCTAATAATGTTTGGTCTGTGAGATCAGGGTGGCTTTGATATGATCTGCAGTGGCAGAGACAAGATTGAAACCCCCGAACAGGTTAGTTTCCTCGATTCTTACAATATTATAAACTGACTAATACTACTGCAAATTACATTCCGAGGATATTTAAGTTTTGTTCCATGTTCGATAACTTTCAGTTCAAACAAGCTCAAGACACAGCAGTGAAGCTTGATTTGGATGGTCTTGTAGTAATTGGAGGCGATGATTCGAACACAAATGCCTGTTTGCTTGCTGAAAATTTCAGGTTAGTTATTTCAGCATCAAACACCAATCTATATTTGATCAGTTGCTACATTGAATGATGGATCTTGTGAAGGGCTAATGATCTAAAAACTCGAGTTATCGGATGCCCAAAAACCATCGACGGTGACCTGAAATGCAAGGAAGTTCCAACAAGTTTTGGGTTTGACACAGCTTGCAAGGTTGGGATCTTAGTCTCATCATGTTTCCATGTGTTTTTGGTCAGTTTTTTAAGGAAAGGAAGAACTTCATCAGGACATGATTTTTTATCTACTATGCTTTCTTTGTTGCTCAGATATATGCTGAAATGATTGGAAATGTCATGGTGGATGCGCGCTCAACAGGAAAATACTATCACTGTGAGTACATGTCTTGTAAAACAATTACAATATTTTTCTGTTGAAGATTACTTTCACGTGAAAATAATACTCCCTCTGTTTCATAATTTATTTATTTTTTAAAATCAAACTTGATAAAATTTGAACCCTAAATATCAATTTATGTATACTCCCTCTATCCCATAAAAATTGACATAATTATTTTTGTAACGGTATTTTATGCAAGATGAGGTGGAAGTGTTGACGAGAAATAAAGGAAGGCTATTTCGGTAATGGAAGATCTGACTAGTAGATTTAATCGGTATCTTGAGGGATAATATAGTAAATGTATAAGCTCATTTTTTGCCACTTCATGTAAGAATTGCATTGTGTGATCAATTTCTGTGGGACGGACCAAAATAAAAATTGTGTTAGGTAAGAATTGAATTGTGCCAATTTCTGTGGGACGGACCAAAATAGATTTTGTGTCAATTTCTATGGGACGGATGGGGTATAAAACAAAAATATCATGTGAGCTATTATTAGATTCATCTAAACATCTATTTTCTAAATATCAATTTTTTATGCATAATTGTTATATATAGTTAGAGATATTGACAGTCAAATATGATCATGGAAAACCGTGAAAAAGTAAATAGGCCAATAGTTTTGAGAGGGAGGGAGTATCACTGTGAAAATACTATTACATCACTACAACAAATCAGGCTAGTAGTTACATTTTTGGGTACTCAGTAATCACATAAATAAGTGTAACTATTTTTTTGCTACACTACATGGAAGTGTAGTAGCGGGGGTATAAAGAAAAAAAAGACTTCTCTTGAGTAGCCAATGATTCATACACCTCAAAAGTGTATCCATCAAAAGCTACATCCTGAAGTGTATTAAACAATATTTCATCTTAAAGTGTAGAGAACAATTACTACACATAGAAATGCAGTAAAATAAAGTTCCCCGCTGGAAAAAAGCCAATTTTGTTTACACTTGTTAGTGTACCAATACTTTCTACAGTTTAAAGAGTAACAAAGTATTACCATGCATGTGAACATGTACCAAATGATATAAATATATTTACTACAATTGAGAATTAAAATAACTACATTTTCTTATGTGTAATTAAAAGTGTGTAGCTAGTGAATTTTTCTGTAGTGAAATTATTTTCCTGTCGATTATGACATTGAAAAAAACTCAGTATCCAATAGTGTTGTCCGGACATTGAAAAACTCAGTATCCAATAGTGTTATCAAGACCAGTGGCGGACCTAGGAATTTATATACGGAGTGCATCAATTATATATTTATATATATAATATGAATAAAATATATTTGGGGATGATTGGTGGGGTGCACAGCTGTAAAAATTAGATTAAAAAAAATTTGAACGTGTGTCCGCCCCTGATCAGGACACTGAAAAACTCAGATGCTTTATAGAAGTGGCAAGCATTATTGTCATTTTGTAGTCTGTTCAAATGTTTGACGTTTCTAATGCTGGTCATGTTTATGGTTAAATTAAAAGCTAATGATTTTCATCTTAATGAATCCTCATTTATTTATCTTTTACAGTTGTAAGACTTATGGGTCGTGCTGCTTCACATATTACATTGGAATGCGCTTTGCAGACTCACCCAAATGTTACTATCATTGGTGAAGAGGTAAATCATCACTTTTCAGAATCCCAAACGAGAAAATTAATGTTTTTGCATTATGATGGAGAACTCTTTGCAGGTTGCAGCCAAGAAACAGACACTGAAGCATGTTACAGATTACATAACAGATGTAATTTGCAAACGAGCAGAACTTGGTTTCAACTATGGAGTTATTCTCATACCAGAAGGACTTATTGATTTCATCCCAGAGGTAGTCACAACCAACAAAAACTATCGTAACATAGTTCAGATAAGCTCAGATAATCTGATTTGAGTAAAAATCAGTTTAAGTAAAAAATTGAGTTCAAATAAGCTGATTCAATCCAAGTGGAAGCTCATATAAACTGATTTCAATCCCAATGGATATGGCCTTATAATTGGAAGGTGAAATAGCAGTGCAGCTCACTTGATTGGTTTTATGCATTCTCCAGGTGCAACAGTTGATTTCAGAGCTTAATGAAATTTTAGCTCATGATGTGGTTGATAAAGAAGGAAGTTGGAAGAAGAAACTACGAAGCCAATCTCAACAGCTATTTGAACTCTTACCACCAGCAATCCAAGAGCAACTCTTACTTGAGAGAGACCCCCTGGAAACGTGCAGGTTTGTTTTCCATCATTTTAGGAGTTGTTTCTTGAACCAGGTTAAATTCAATAAAGTTGGATGCAGTTGGAATTGTCG
>JAULKJ010000011.1:6332003-6345817 GCA_032355405.1 Rubia balearica | reverse complement strand
TTTGTGAAATTTTTTGTTCTTCACTGATTCCGAATCTACATTTCTGAGTTTGCAGTTACGAGGGAAGATGTGGTTTACCCTCAAACTTCTACTCTAACTACTGCTATGCATTGGGTTTTGCCGCTCGAGCACTTCTTCACTCTGGAAAGACGGGCTTGATTTCTTCAGTAAGTGTTTTCACGAATATTTCACTAGTAACACTTATCAAAAAAATTCATAACTGTTTCTGATGTTTAAATGGGCAGGTGGGAAATTTAGGAGCTTCAGTAGATAAATGGACTGTTGGCGGGACAGCATTAACTGCTCTGATGGATATGGAGAGGAGGCATGGTATGTAACTGTTATATCCTTCTATTTGTAAATTAGTACAGTGCTTCTCATAATAAGGTTCAAATTAATTATGACTGCTGTTTCATTTTACGTGTAATCCGCTGTAATTACCATCTTCTTGCAGGAAAGTTCAAGCCTATGATTAAGAAAGCCATGGTGGAACTTGAAGGTAATGTTTATTTATTCCGCCGTCCACATAAAGTGTCGTGTAGGCATAGAAACACGACTTTTGATGTGGAACGGAGACAACTGCTTGTAGGTCACTGATGATTAAGATATATGCCTTCAGGTGCTCCTTTCAAGAAAGTTTGAGTCCGTTAGAGACAATTGGTCCATCAAGAATCGATACATCAATCCAGGTACAGATTAAACTAAATCGTTCGCGTGGTTCTGCTGTAAATGTTTAATGAGTAAGGCTCATGTGATAGTGATAAAAGAAAGAAAACAAGATGTGTTTTGTGCATCAATAACATTAGTGATGCTTTTTTTGTGGAGGTCCTTCTTGCTAGACAAGTTCAAAATTTATGTTTCAACTGATACTTACGAGGTTTGTATGAAATTTGATTTACAGGTCCAGTTCAATTTGTAGGAAAGACGGCAAATGGTGCTAACCACACATTGATGCTGGAGCTGGGTGCTCAGGCCTAATCAAGCCTTTTCTGCTCAATAATATGTTACTTCATTTTTGAGTTATGTTTGAGAATGTGCTCATTTAGATTGATCTAGGTTTAAGCATTGCTAACCTAAAAAAAACAAAGGTTTAAGCATTGCTCCACAATAAGCTACATTTGTCCCAAATCAAGGCTTACCTTATTTTGGTTTTAAAGTTGATTAACCATTCCAATGTTGATCCTGTTTAAGTTAGCAATACAATTGATTGGCCCGATATATAGTTGTATAAAATAATGAGAAGAATAACTTATTGAATTGGTTCTTTTACCCTAATACACACTCTCAATTTTTACGGGGTGCAATAAAGGATATATTGGAAAGATGTTGAGTAGAAATATTTGTGACGTGTAACTATTGACGTGTCTTACACATAGTCCTCCATGTGCAACTATTTCATGAATGAAATGGTAGTCTACATCGATGTGTTCGCTACAATCATGATGAATCGGATTATAGGCAAGATATGTGTTGGAGACATTATCACAATTGAGAATATTGAATGACAAAGAAAATATCTCATATCTACAATAATCTGACGAAGCCAGATAGTTTGAGTCGTCGTGTATGCAACAACCTGATATTCAGTTTCAGTGGAGAATTTTGACAGTGTAGGTTGTTTCTTAGACCGCCAAGAAATCAAATTCTTTACAAGGATGACAACCTAGCAGGTGGTAGAACGACGACGATGAAAGACAACCTGATGAATCAGCATCAATATATGTCATTACCAATCCACGAGAGCTCGCCAAATGTAGAAAAAGACCAAATTTCAAGGTACCTTGCAAATACTTGAAAATTCTCTTCACATCATGAAGCTGAGTAGTACGAGAATCATGTATAAACTAAGAAATTATATTAAAAGCATAAGTAATATCTGGACGAGTCATGGCCAAATATTACAAAGCACCAACCATACTACAATATTTTGTGGGATCAACAACAAGTTTCTCATCAGCATAAGACAACATAACTCTAGAAACACTAGGTATGCGTATTGACAGTATGAAAATGAAATTTCTTTAATAAATCAAAAACATATTTGTGATGGGACAAAAACAAGCCAGAAGGAGTATGCGTCACCTAAAGTCCTAGAAAATAATAGAGATCCCCCAAATCTTTCATATCAAACTAACACGAGAGAATAGAAATAAATTTGTGAACTAGAACAAAACTACTATCTGTGTGAACAATATCATAAGTAAAATAACCATATGACCCTGCTATTTTAAAACAAATACAAAGGTGTCATAAGTGTTGCATTTAAAACCTATGGACGATAAAAAAATTGTTAAAACGAGAAAACAAGTCTGTGGAGCCTATTTCAAACCATATTTGGACTTACGTAAATGGCATATGTAATTTGGCTTTGAGTGATGAGCGAAACCCTTAGGTTGATGCATATAAACTTCCTCGTTTAAAAAAAAACATGCAAAAAAATACTTTCAACATCTAATTGACGAATAGTCCAATAGAGACAGGCAGCAATAGTAAGAACTAAATCCACAATAGTATGTAGGTTTCACAATAGGGCTAAAAGTTTTTGAAATAATGAATACCTCCCTATTGATGATTTTCGGAAACAAGTCTGGCCTTGAACCTCTCTACAGACCCATCAAAATTGTATTTAATTTTTGACTAAATTGTTTTTTGGTCCCCAACATATGTCACAATACCATCTTCTGGTCCCCGATGCCAATACCATCTCCTTTCAGTATCCAACAAATTCAAAATGATTTGTTTGGTCCCCAAACCAGATTCCATGTGGTTTTCAGGTAGACTAATTTTGTTGTCTCTAACATATGATCTTATACTATCATTTGGTCCCCAAAACCACCTTGAAGACCAACTTGGGGACCAAACAAATTATTTTAAATTTGTTGGGTACTGAAAGGAGGCGGTATTGGCATCGTGGACCAAAAGATGGTATTGCGACATATGTTGGGGACCAAAAAAATAATTTAGTCTTAATTTTTTTATAACCATTTGCAGCCTAGTACATGATGAATGACGTTGCGAGGTACCAACTCCCAAGTATCACTTTTAATCAAAGTCGTATACACATCAAGTATAGTTTGACACCACTAATGATCTTTAGATGCCTGTTTAAAATTAGACGGTTCTAATTCTATGAAGTCTAATTTTAATTTCATTATAAGTGATGATGCTTAGAAATACCATCTTTAAGCTGAGTAACCATAGGATAAGCATTCAGAACAAGCATATACATTGAAGTATGACTAGGAGGGACAAGCGATGAAAGGATAAGGCTGACTTGGATGAGCAGGTAAGTGGACATGACAGAGGTCACATACTCGAAGAAATAAAATCTGGCGAGATGGACATCAGAGACATAACAACGGCTTTGGATCAGCGACATCGGAATAATAAGGCTGATGAGATGAGAGGGACGTGGATAAAGGTAAGGTATGAGTCGAGGAAAATGTGGAGACTTATCCACAAGGATGTTATTGTGGGTGGAATTGCGGACGGTGCTTCCGAAGATCCTAAGGTAATGTTGAAATATTCTTGATGAAAAATTGAAAATAAGTTTTGATGACGACAATAAATATACATTTTTCTAATTTCTCTGTTTTTGCGTTGGTATGTTTGTTTTGATTTCGTTTTAGTGTGTTTTTTAGGAAATGATTTCATCAATCTTTGTGTTAGAACAAATTTACGCTAGATGTTTATGTCTTTGGATGCAAAAAATAGGTCTTGGGCCAAAAAAGATGTTAAATAGGCCGAAAAGCCTGGGGCTGGATCAAAGGGCACGAACCGTGCAACATGAACAAGGCTCAACACGGACCCTTGTCACATGAACCGGCACGAATCGTCCCAAGTTATGGAGTCCGTGACAAATGAATTGTAACTGCCCCTCCGACCAATGTGGTTCGTGCGACATTGCACAGACCAAGCATAAAGTATAATGCCCAGAACCTCTTTATTCTTCTTCTTCTCACTACTACAACCAGCGATATACACTCTCTTCAACTCCAAATTCTCCCCAAAACCTTTCAAAATCCTTTCCATCATGAGCCATCACATCGATGAGTTGGGCTACATGGTGGGTGATTATGGTTGTCATTTATACTGCTTTGAGGGCAAAGTTTATCATATGGATCATGATATGTGGCAGGAGTGGAAGTATTCCTATTAGAGGGCGAATGATCACGATGAGGATCTTGAGGACCAGTTGGCGAGGATGCGGGTGACTACTAGTATCAGTGGTGAGGGACTGTTTGATGAAGGTGTGCAACCAGGTGTGCTAGACGTCCACCTAACGACGATGAGTGATGGTGTTTTCAGTTTCTCTTCCCCTTATATCATATGATTCATGCATTGAGGACAATAAGTACACTAAGTGTGGTGGAGGGATTTTGGAAAACACTTTTTTGATTTGATGATGACATTTCCTATAGTTCCCTATTTTTATCGTTTAATTTTAAGTTTTGACACCTTTGAGTGATTGTTTTGGATATTTTGGTAAGTTTTTGTGAGGTTTGATATTTTTTTTTGTTTTGTTGTAATAGCAAGATCGTTTATGAGCATTTTATCTTGAAAATTTTGAGAAAAAAATGAAAAAAAAAATTGCTAAATTGAAAGGGCGATTTAGGTAGAATTGGGAGGTGGATATGTTGAAATATCGAAAGGGCGACTGATGCAAAAATAAGAGGCCTGAAATGTGTGAAAAAAATGTGAGGTGTGACCTTTGAAAGAAAAGATAAAGGTGAGATGAAAATCCAAGAAACCTTTTAGGCAAAATGAAAGAAATTGAAATATTTGAAGTATTCTTTTGTTTTTGCCTATTTGTAGGATTTTTGGGTAGAGTAAGAAATCTTCTTGCTTTCCTTTGGATACATCATTCTTACGATGACATGATTTTGTTGTTTTGGGGGTTTAGAATGCTTTAGGTCGGGATGTGAGGGTTGGCAGGTTTTATGTTTTGTGTTAGGGTACTTCTAGGAATAATGTGTTGATTTTCCTTTTGGGAAGCATAGCTTAGATACCACCTGAGGACTTTACTTGCTCTTACTCAAGAACGGTAAGAGTCTAAGTGTGGGGGATTTAAGGAGACGGGAATTTGATGTTTTCTTAGCACAATTAACACCACTTTTTACATTGTTTTGTTGGTGGTTAGTTGGATTGCTAGGCGTTTTGCATGATAGAGGTTTAGAATCACCTAGTGAATTTATTTGTCAACTTGCCTATTTTGTGAGAATTTATAGTCTAACTTGTTTACCTCATGAGTTGGTCGATTTTATTTGTTTTTTGAACTTATTAGGAGACCATCATTGAAGAAGGTCACTCGCAAGAATGGTAGTAGATACGTCAATCAAAAGGTTGATAGAAAATTGATGGTCAATGGACAAAGTAGTAGAAGATTAGTTTAATCGAAATTAAGAAAGAAGAGAAAAAAAAGTTTTGGAAACTAAGTGTGGAAGCTGTTCATACAGCACAAAATGTGCCCCATGGAATGGACCGTGGCTCTTAGAAGATAGCTGGAGTTTTGTGCAAAAAATTGATTGTGTAATATTTCGCAGTCCGTGCACCCAGGAGGCTTGAGACAAATTTTTATACGATCCATGCAGCTTAGAAATGCTCATAAGGCCCAAAACCAAGATCCAAGAACTAGAAAAGTGCATATATAACCCTACATAATTCGTATAAGGGCAAATATAACTTTTGGATAATTGAAAGTGCAAATATACCCCTAAATAGTTGATGTAAGTGCAATTTTATCCAATCCGGCAGATTTAGGCCATAATTTATTGAAAATACTATTTTACCCCTCTGAAAAATTTTAAAATATATGAAATGTCTAGAATGCCCCCAAATCCTAATTTTCTTTTCTCCTTTCGTCTTCTCTTTCTTTTTCCTTCCCGCTCAAACCCGATTCCTCCTTTCTCCTTTCTCCGTTCGCCACCGCTGAAATCGTTCGTCGCCTCTAGTTCCCTTCTCCCACCATTCCGTCGCCACTTTCTCTTTTCTCCGTTCACCCCCACTGAAATCGTTCGCTACATCTGGTTCCCTTTTCCGACCATTCCGCTGTCGCTGCCCACAAGAATTTTTTGCAAGCCGATGAAATTTGGCGTGTTTTTCTGGCAACATTGGAAGCACAACAGCAGACCTAGGCATAGCGAAATTCTCTGGCGTGCTAGGGTTCACAAAGAAGCGAGTCGCGCAGCTGGGTCACCTGTCCCGATTGGAGGAAACGGAGCAACGACGCAACTAGAGTTCTTGTAGATGAGTTGCGCAGCCGGGTCTTTTGAGCCGCTAAGGGTAATGAATCAGAAGGCTAGTTTTTTGCTCCCCGGGTCTCCTAATCCGCGAGCAGCTGATGGCGGAAGCCCTAACTGAGGGGAAGGCTGACGCGGGAGTGGTGGTGTCGGAAACCCTAGCGGTGAGGAGGTGGCAGTAGAGGTGGTGGAGGTGGTGCCGGAGGCATTGCGACGAAGGTGGTGGAGCTAGTTCCTTTCTCCAACCATTCCAGTGGTGCAACCGAATGACGAACACCTGGAGGTGGAATGGCGACGGCTATGGTGGTGGTGGTGGTGGCAGAACACTGGTGGGATTTTTGTCTTTTTGATTTTTTTATATTTGGCCCAAATGGAATTCTGGTCATTTCTGGTCAGTCAATGGCCGGAAATGCCCAGTCAATGCCGAAATATAATATTTAGTGTTATATTTGCATTTTCATTAAGTAGTTATGATTGTTTTTGCACTAAAAATTATTTCAGGGCTATATGTGCACTTCCTAAAGTATATAGGGTTATAGTTGTATATATCCAATATTTGACCGTCAAATCAAATTTTAATTGTTTGATTATTTTCTTAATGAAAAAACAATCATTAGTTCGGATAAGAACCCGGACCGAATCGAAATTCAGAAATCATTTGGGCCCGACCCTCGGCTGTTGGGCGTGACAAATACACCTTGCTGGCCTGCCCGCTGACCTTCCCGCCAAAACAGAATGAAAGCAGGCGGATTGCTGCAATTCGCCCGCAGAGCCTTTTCGCCTCTCACCGGCGGTCAGTATCACCGCCAGTTTACACACTCCCGTTATTCTTCTACGGATTCCCCCCATTCCTCCTAATAATTAGCTTTTTGTCGGCGGTACGTAAACCATTTTTCAGCTTTTGGCTAATTATTTCCATTAGTGCATTGAAACAAAGTTATTCATTTTTTAATCTGAGTTTGTATGATTGTGTTTCAGGTCTTTCATGGTCGGTGGACGAGAGGTCGCTTATGGACGCCTTTTCTTCCTTTGGTGACGTAACTGAAGGTGAGGACGGTGCGGTTGCATGCACTCTAAGTGTTTGATGAAATGTGACTACGATAAATTCATCCCCAACCCAAGTAAAAACAAAATCAAAATGGGATATTCTTATACATGACAATGATTTAGGTTAAAGGCCATTATTGGTGTGGATGGGATATATTTTGGTTAGCAACAGTGTTTTGATATGTTAAGTAGCTTCTTCTTTAGTTCAACAATAACAGCTTGAATGCTAGTTCTTAAATTGCAAGCATGTGATGAACTTCGTTGGAGGCGGAAAGTCTAAAACTAAAACATTGGTTGAGGGGAAAAAATGTGTCCTTAAGATTGAATGTCATGTCTTTAGAGTATGTTCTTATCACTTTGGAAGGTTGCTTTTTCTACAAAAAGGAAAACCCATTTTTGCTTTTGAATTCTTGTTTCCAGTCAGGATTCTATACGATAAAAACACTGGTAGATCAAGGGGCTTTGGGTTTGTCCATTTCTCGAAGGAAGACGAAGCCATGTCTGCAAAGGATGCCATGGATGGAAAGGTGAGCGGATGAATGCAGCATGGTGAATGCAAAATCTGCATTTTTTTGTTTGTTTCCTAAACGTTTTTACTTCTTTCAGGCATTTCTTGGTCGGCCAATGCGGATCACATATGCTCTGGACAAGGTTCGAGGTGCTCCCATTGTAGTCCCTCGCATTAGAAATAGCGACAATGATTCTGAACGGGAACGCTAAACATTCGTGGTATGTTTTGATTGATTTTGACGGCACATGTGTTCTTTCAGCACCTAAAAGGAAAATGGCCTTTTATATTGCAAATTTCAAGAGATACATTGGTTTGAAAACAATGACAAGAAGACTGTAGTAGTCTGTAATCTGTAGAGATTATGAAATGCACTGTGAAGTCTGTGATCCCTTTTCTATGAGGTTGTATATATGGAGAGTGTGCGCAATCGAGGAATAATCATAATCAATGCTGTAGAAAAATAATCAAAAAAATTATATTTTGCAAAACTTCAGATGTCTGTCTGGGTATTTGGAGCTTCTCAGTGTTCCTTTCTCTTTGGCCTTGCCAGATGAGGGAAAGCACTCAAAATATTGTGTGGCCTCAGGTCTTGCCTGGTCAAGATTCCCACAACTGGAGATACCTGTTGAAGGAACAAATCACATCAGTAATTAATTTTTATATTATTTTCTTAAAAAGTAAACCTTCATCTATTTAGATTTTGTGATTGTAGTAAACCTTACCCCAGTTACTTGACCCTTGGGAACAATAAGCATGTGACGCAGTCCCAGTTGGCTGAACTGTACCATTGCTTTGGCCGCGGACATGGTTTCCATCACCGTGTGAGGTGTGGTATTTGTCAGAGGATGCAAGTCGACGTACAAGTCCATTTCATCCTTAGTCACCGCCACATCCTCAATCTTACACCACCTCTCAGCCAAATCCATCCAGCTGAACTTTTCCCTGACTTCCCAGTCCTTAGTGCGCCGCCTTTCTTTCAAAAACCATTTTCGCTTCAGCACCAAGAGAAGGTGTGCCCTGAGCACCAGTCCGTGCAGCTCCTCAGATGCCCCCGGTGGCTTTGACTCCTTGTCCACCACTGGGAACCCGTTGTGGGCGGTATTCCTGAGGACATCCACTATCCGCCCGACTCTCTCAATCCCGTTGAGAGTGATCGCTGGAGATTTGGCATCCGCGAGCTCCCCTACCGTTAAATTCCTCATCCAGGGCTCAGGGTATGTTTCCAGGAAGGGCAGCCCTTTGAGTTCCAGGATGATTTCGTATATGCTCGGGTTGAAGCAGTCTCCAACAGTTTTGGCAATCAGGAGAACCAGCATTGTGATGGGAAGAAGGAGAAGATTGTTTGTGAGTTCAAGAAATATGACACAGACTGAAACTGTCATTCTCATGGAACCTGCCATTAGAGAAGCTGCACCGAGTACTGCATACAGGCCCTGGTCGATTTGAGTATACTTTCCCATGGCCATTCCCAGCATTCTACCATATGCAGATCCCATGAGGATGATGGGGAGAAAGAGACCGGAAGGGGTGGCAATCCCGAATGTTATGAGTCCGAGGATCCAGTACAGGGTGAAGAAGATGGTGAGGGAAAAGAAATCGAACTCTTTGCCTGTGTTGAGGGAGAAAATGTTTCGAACAGCATCATCGTTGGTGGTTACCAGGAGAGTGGCTAGGTCATTGTAGTATCCTTTTGGGCAGTTCAATTGTTTGAAGTTTCCCGCCCCTTCTTTTGTAGGGCAAGTGTCCGGAAAGGAGGGGTCACAAGGCTTACATGAAGCAAGAAATGGAAGTCCAAATAGGCATACGGATGTAAAGATGGAGACACTGAGAGCCAGCATAAGTTTGTGGAATTTCCCCTTTCTGCAACATTATTTATTTAGAAGGTAAGCAATTCAGAAATAATGAGAGGAATAATTGCAGGAGAAACTGAGCAGAAAGGGCGCTTACTCGTTTATGAGATTGTAAAGCCCGAGGACCTTATGAAGAACATGGTTGTAAAAGCTTCCAAGAAGTCCTCCGATGACACCAATGATGATGACAGGGATGATATCTACGGCGCTATAAGTAACAGAAACGCCACTGACATCAAACATTATGAGCCCTCCTTTGCCAAACAGTCCACAGTTTCCATTTTTGCAGATTTGAATGAAGGCTCTGAGCACCACCACCACAACTGCCGTGCTGAAGAAAGTCCTCCACAGAAGAGCGCTTCGCCACCATGTGGCCACTTCCTCAAGTGAGAAAAGCACGCCACCAACCGGAGAGCGGAAAGCAGCACAGACCCCTGCTGAAGCACCAGCAGTGATGAGGTCTCGCCGGTCCCTATCATTGTTGAAGTATCGCAGCCATTTCCATTTGACGCGGTAGCTTTCTGTGCCGCCTTGTGCTAGTAAGGATGCAATGCAGGCTCCAATGTGCACCAAAGGGCCTTCTTTTCCCAGGTCTAATCCAGCTGCAACAGCTCCAATGCTTCCAAATATCTGAAGAACATCAAGTCTAGAGTTCAGCCCAAAAGTACAGAACTTTCTAACATAGAGAAAATGTTGCTTCAGGTTTCGGACTAAACTTAATCCAATTCAATTCCACGAGTGAATGCTGGGATATCATAAATCTTAACAGAATTATGCTATCTACCTAAGTAATTTGGTTTAAATATAGTGTAAATTATGATATTGATGGTAGAAAGGCTTCCAACCTTGACAATCAATGTTGTAGCGCCATACATGTTGGGCGTGTCAACCCCATTAAGATAAGCTTTTATTTCAGGTATACCAGGTCCAGCTGCAGTTGGCGCGAAAAACACGCAGAGAAAAGCGGCTACAAGCGTCAGAAGGAAATTTGTCCCAGCAAAGTATAAGAAAGCCATTAGGTATCTGCAGAAAGAAAACAGTGTTCACTTTCATCTCTCTTTTACCATCTACGAAGCATGTTTGAGCTGACAGAAAGCAACTATACCTATCGTTGTCAATGTACTTGGCCACAGCAAGTAGTTTGTAGCCTGCTATGTTTTCAACTGCTAGATTAATAAGGGTGGCAATGATTCCTGTTAGAAGGCCTACCAGGAATGCTAATGTCCATTTCCCGAAGATATACTGCAAAATCTGTGTTCTTGATCTACTTCTCCAGTCGTGCTTGAAAAGATCATTCTCATTGATCCTTCAAATAAGAATGCGATTCCTTTGTCAAAAGATCTTGTTACTAAGGCTTATGAGGTAACCTAAATATGTGTACTTACTCGTAATCTAAGCTCTCTATGTAGGAAACCTTGGCACCAACCATGGCTAGTGGACTGGAGGAAAGCGTAAGGTTCCTCTTCAGGAGCGGTTGATGAAGCATGTTGCTCTCGGGATCTCTCTCACTTTCAGCATCATTGTAGAGCAGAAGTGACGAAGAAGGTGGCATTTGATCCACAGCTGGGATTAGGGAAGAGGTGACATCTACGGACTCCACAGGCATGATACTCAGATTGCTCTCCAAGGCTAGCCATTCTCCTCCCTGCAGCGCAATCTAGTTAGAAATACAAAGGAGCCTAAGAAGAACAAAAGAGCAAAAACACAAAAACTATCAGTAGGAGAGTAATAGACAAAGACGACACATACATTGTAGCTTTCTTCTTTTGTTATGAGATTTACAAAGACGGCAGTTCCCATCTTTGTTGGCTGAAGCTCCTTCGGGCATTCAGAATTTCTGATGCTCTACATTGAGATGAAATGAGTGAATAATGGAAATGAAGGAACGTGGGAAAGGAGATTCAAATCTTATAATGTTACAAATTGCCTAGGACTGAACTGTGCAATCCATGAATTTTGCACCAAGAACATGAAACCGAGCAAATGAGAGATTGAATACTGTTTAAGTGATCGACAGAGCACACAAGATGTGAATTGTGATGCCTATGAATACGCTCTTGAATCAATATTGTTATTACCAGCCCTTGTTTTTTGTTCTCTGAAACACGGGTCGCCGCTTACCTCAAGAAATGATGCATTTTCTACATCATCTAATCCCCGGAAAGGACCATCATCCACTGTGAAACCATTTATCCACAAGCAGACATTGTGAGTGACCACTTGAAGCTGCTGAAGCTGCGTGGCCGGCAGTTCAACCAATTCTGCAGCCTGTGCAGCTCCATCAAACACGGCATCTGCAGTTTCCGAATCCAGTACATCTTGAACGAGCTCCCCACTGAAATCCAGAAGGAAACAAACATTTGAGCATTCAGTTAGTCTATGCTAAGTTATGAAAATGATCCAAGCCATTGGAGGGGCGAAAAGTCATGTTTCATTTAAGAGACTATAATGCGCTGTGTCTTGTATATAGAAATAGGTTTTTTTTATATATTTTAATAATTAAAAATTATTTGAATTTTTCAACACTTCAATTTCAGGTGATTTATGGGATTTAGATATGGAGTTGGGTTCCCACCATGACGCATTTCTGGTAAAATACTGCACTTATATTCCATCTGACGCCATAATATTGGCTGATTCGGTCATTTCCTAAAAATAGCTTTCTCCATTTATTTTATGGCTCTGACAAAAGAATGTAGGCGATTGGTGCTTCTTCAGCCCAACCAGTGATCATCAAACCAAATGGCACCAAATAAATTGATAAACATCAAGCGTACTCTGTTTTGTTATTTATGATACACTTGCAATAAATGAATATTTTTATTTATTTGACACTCTTTTCATTTTTGAAAAGATTCTTTCAATTTCATCCACGCATTCTATTTTTTAATTTCTACATTCAATTTCATCCATTCATTTTGTTCGCCTAAATCCAAACACCTAAAGTTATGGTGCCATAAATAGAAAAACAGATGGGGTATTATACTTCAATTCCCGGATTAGCCATTCAAAAAACCCAACAAAAACTCGAAACCCAGAACTCATTTATCTTCAGAGTGAAGCATAATATCATTATATACACACACACCACCAACTAAACATAAACTAAATCCAAAATGAAGCAGAAAAAGAGGTACCTTTCCCCAGGAGGAGGATCATCGGTCTGGTCTTCCATTAATATGTTTGCGCGGTAGGCCTAATCGGGAAAATGCTGGTGTGGGAAGTGGAGAAACGTATCGGTCTTGTTCTTGTGATGAACAGTTGGGACTTTTGGATGAGATTTTGTTGAGTGAGTGATCCATTTGTCCCACCCAAATATATCGTCGATGGCGATCCAATGCCTCTCTTTCTTCTTCCATCACAATTGTTAATTACTCAATTATTGAGTACATGTGCCAGCAAGAAGAGAATGCGACAGAATCTGTTCTACTATTATTTTATTTTGCCCACGTAGATTTGGTTTGGATAATAGTTTGGCTCTTGAGTCATCCAAAAAGGCACCTTGTTTTCGGCCATAAATTAGCTAAAAATCATTCTTGATTTGATCACAGTACTCCCTCGTTCAAAAGAGAATGACATTTTTTTTTATATTTTTTCTCAAAGCATATTTGATCATTAGTAACGTTTGTTATGTATGTTAATACCATGTAAAATTTTAATGTTTGAAAAGTATATGCTACGAAGAATCAAATGATATCTCACATGATAATATTACTAATTACATATTATATAAAAAATATGGTTTGAAAATTTTGATTAAAAAGTGTGCGAAACCCAGCTGAGGAGTATATTGGTCTACAATTGTTTATGCATAAGTATCGTTGTCGGCAGTTTGATTGGATGTAGATTACAAGTGGAACATGGTGAATGTAGTTGCATAGTCATGGGATCCATGTTTTTTTTGCTTTGGCTAAAGCAGTCAGCCTCAGCTGTTCCTCTTTCTTTTGTTTTTAGTTGTACTAAGTTCTTTTCCACTTGGATCATGTGTTTTTCCCATGGAGTTATCTTTTAGTTATAGATATTCATTCCGTTTTATTGGATGTGGCACACTTTCTATTTTTAGTTATTTTTGTGAATTTGGTACACTTTTATTTTATGTCAAGATTCATTCAATTTTATCTACTCATTTTACTTTTTTCCTTTCTAAATTCAATTTCATCCACACAT
>JAULKJ010000011.1:6272220-6283753 GCA_032355405.1 Rubia balearica | reverse complement strand
TTTTTAGAAACTATATGTTACGGAGAATCCAAAGACACCAAACATGACGTGTGTTATTGTATGCAATTAAAGTTATTAATGGTCAAACATGCTTTGAAAAATTTTGCAGTCAAAGGGAGCCAATGTTAGAAAACCAGAGGGAGTAGTTGCTAATCCTAGGAATTTCTATGGCCCAGTTGCTCTACCCCCACTTCTTCTCCTTCACTGCCACGTGGGATTACTTTGTACTATTGTCTCCCCTTTCCTTGCCTTAAAATTTTCTTCTTCTTCCATGGTATTCTCAATTGAGTGGAGCTTTGCGAGCTATCATATTGGTAGTGATAAAGATCCTAATCCAACTAAGGACATTCATTGAAGTTAACTATAGAACACATGGTTTTAGTGGAAAAAATCATTAAAAATATCACAAAATTTGGTTGGACACAATAAGTATTGGAAATGAAACAACAAATATGACAGTAATAAGACGCGCATTGCACGGATATGGTTGTACAGATTGTTTATTTGTGATTTTGTTTGTGTCTTTTTTGTCTTAGGGTTCCATCTATTTAGATACATCAATTTATTTTTTTCAAGATGTTTATAGTTTGAACATCACATGTTGTATTTTGGATCAAGTGATGTTATGGCTGTGGAAGATTTCTGTATGGCGTAATGATATGATGTTTGATATGCTTCTCTTTGTCAAGTGATTAAGATTTTTTTCCAGAAAGCAAGTTGATATTTTCGAGGGCAATATTACAATTTTATTGAATTTCTGATGTATAATAGTACAAACTATTAATTTGACTGACATATACTTTAAATATTCTTATAATATATTTTTTTGAACATTTATAATATGTTGGACATAACTAGATATTAGACATGTTGAATGTAAACTCCTTATAATCCCCGATGTACATTTTCCTTTAAAAAACCACTTAGGTTTGTGAAAAGTAAAAGAGTCCGTCTTTTGAAAAACGATATTTTTATTAGTTATGGAAATACCAAAATTTAAAATGTAAATTAAAAGAAATCAAGATAAAATTTTCGGGTTATATTAATCTGGTCATAAACTTATAACTATTATAAGTTGCATAATAAAATTTTAATATTGCAACTAAATTTTTTTTACTTTTCTATAATGAGTCTGTCTCTTGAAAGACGATTTTTTCATAAGTCATGGAAAGATCAAGGTTTAAAGTGTAAATTAAAAGAAATTAAGATAAAATAGAAAAAGGGCATTTCCCAAGATTTTGCCTTATGGTATTTTCTACGACTTTGCCAAACGAAAACAGAACAAAGGCAAAGAAAAAGGAGAAACTATGAAGGGCAAAGCCAAAGAAAGAAACCGAGGCTGCCGGAAAATTACAGTAGGGGAACATGTTTCTTTCATGCTCTCGTGTTTCGTCACGGTTAACCTTCGAATCGGTCAACTTTTCAAAATAGTTAAAACTCCGCAGGAGTGGAGTGGGCTGTTCAACTGATGGCGGGATAGCACCCAATCTCTCAAAGCAAAAGGCACGTCGTTTGAAAGAGTTCAATAGGTATTATTGACTGTGGCATCTTACAATTATTATTGGTAATTGTTGAAGTTCTTTTAGTTGTAAGGATTGCATTTTAGAGGAATTACTCAGATTGCATTCTGAGGAGTGATGGGATTTTCAAGAATCTCCCACATCAAGAAGAATTTAGGGCCATATAGGACACCCTCAGTTTGTCAGTTTGACTCTTTGATCTTTTCAGAATGTCACCCTGAAAGAATCCTACAGAAAAGGCGGCCTTCAAATGGCTTACCCTCATATTGCCCGCCACATAAGATGCATTCTTTGGCTCAATCCTTTTGTGGGCTATCTTCAAGTTTCTATCTTTTCAACCCCATTTCACCACCTTACAAGAAATTGTCTGAGTTAAAGTCTAGCAGTAGCAGTAATGTCTGTCAGGTTTCTGGTTCCTTTGGTTTGATTAGATCATTTTCCGTTACGTCTTCCAGTTGGACTTTGGAATCTCCAGGGAGCAACAGCTTCAAAGGTGTTTTTGCTTTGGAACGTAGTTGTAATGCCATTGATGGTGATACAATGAAGTTATACTCTTCTGTAAGCTCGGAAATAGTGGAAATAATTAAGCACGGAAGTGAAGATATGGAGTACAAGTTGAATTTGGCCGGTTCAGTGCGTAGAATCGAGACTGTCACTGAGATTTTTTGGGTTTTGAATCACCAGAAGATTTCTGGATTGAGGTTCTTCAGATGGCTGCGGCGTAGCAATCCAAAGTGGCATTCCAGTGCGAAAGTTTGCAGCCTAATTGTTAGTAACTGTGGATGTTTGGGCGATTTTGAAACCATGAGGCTTTTGTTGCTTGAATTTAGAGAAGAAAAAATTTGCCTTGATGAAACTGCCTTTACCTTCTTATCCTTGTCCAATTCAAGTGATGATCTGATGATGGATTCAGTGCGAATGGTGCTGAGTTTGTTGGATGAGGTTGGTGGTTCTTGCCGCAATTCTGGAATTTCTGCATTAATTGAGATGTTCTGTAATCTGTGTTTGTTTGAGATGGCCAAGTTTGTAATAGAGATTACCGAAAGAAAGGATACGCACTACAACATATTGCTTCGCCACAGATGCAAGAGGGGCCATTTTGAAGAAGCACGCGGCATAATAAAGGAGATGCAGTGTCCCACTATCAAGAATTACAATTACTTGCTTGGCAGTTTGTGTAGGAATCTTTTGATTGATGATGGGTGTATCCTGGTGGAAGAGATGGAAGAAAGTGGGGTTCATCCAGATGAAATAACTTTTGAAATTATTATCATCAACTCATGCATCGCTGGAAAATTGGATATTGCAAAACAGTTGTTAAATAAGATGACAGAAAACAGACTTCTACCTCGCTTAAGTACCCATTCTGCAATTCTCAAGGCCTTTTTCAAAGCAGGACAATACGTGGAGGCGCACAACTATGTGATTGATTCTAGTGTCAAATGTCAACAATCGGGCCCAGCAGTTTACAGTTTGCTTGCAGACCTTTATCTAGGGAAAGATTATCTTACAGAAGCTCAAGATATTATGATTGAAATGATGGACATGGACATCAGGCCTAATTTTCGAGTTTATGTTAAGGTTCTTAAACAACTTCGAAAGACGGGCCGAGAAGATATGGCTCAAGATCTTGAGAATAGGTACAATAGTTTTTTGATTTAGAATGAATTTTAGCAGTAGAGGTAGTACTTACTGTTAAGAAATTCCCATCGGTTTTTGCTTTTTTGTTCTGCTTTTCAAATGAATGTTTCTCCGTAAGTACTGGAGGAGTTTTTTTTGTTATCCGCGATGGCGTGATATGAAGGTTTCTTCATGAATATTTCAGTGGTTATGAAGTTGCAATTGAGATGGTAAAAAAGATTGGTCTTTCATGTCTCTTACATCTTTGGCTCTTTTTTTTTGTCCTTCATTTTTTGCTTCCTTAAGTTGCTTTCCCATTTTATTTCTGCTCTCTCCTGAATGGATGGTTGTTTTTCTCAATGATTATGAAAACGTATACCTGCATTTCCGGAGGGAAAATATGAACAACTTTGTTCCTTAATTTGTTACTGTTACAGAACTTAATTTGGCATTTATATGTCTGGAAAATCCTATGAAATGGTAGCTTCAGCAATGAACCTGACATGTTTTAAAAGTTTTATGGCAATTCTAAGTTAGTGTCACACCTTTTATTTCTTCGGCATAGTCTATAACATAAACACCTCTCTTTTAATTGAGGAAGATTAGCAGTGTAAAGTTGCCTTGCTGTTTCGGACCATGTGTTAATACATATTACATGCACTTATTTTTCAAGGGCTGCTCAGTTAATTTGCACATGTATGATTGGTCTAGCAAATCTTACACACGCGGCTGACTAATTTTCCTTGATGGAAGTGGAATTAAAACCAATATATGGTGACATTTGCAGTGAACAACATAATCCCTGTGTCAAAGAATAGATTACTCGTTTAGAGTTCAAATTCACATTAGTTGTGGGGGTTATCTATGTATCTTGATTGGGTGAGTAGCTGAAATGTGCAGGAGCTCTGTATCTGTGACAATTTTTAAAGTTCAATTCTACACTTGGTTTTTTCTTCTTCTTTCTTTTAAATGAATCTCAATCAAAATCTAGTCCGTTTTGACATTTGATTAACTTGAAACACACTTTAAACTTAAAAACTAAAATGCATTGGAGAACAGTGAAGTCCATCCAATTTTCTCTCCCGTCCTTTTGAGTATCCCTAAAAAATTATGCCGGCTCTGTGATGATCAGCACCACTTGCTGCAATTAAGCATGAGTGGCAATGCTGTTGTCTCCATCTGTTTTATAAAAAGTGTGCCTGAAGCGAGGCCCGTAGGGGTGCTGGTTAGTGCTCTATTTCCGGTTCTTTTTGCCACTTCCGTCCAGGTGCAGAAGCCTGGAAGGGCGTGCTTTCAGTAAGAAAGTTTTTTTAAGGTACTTTTTTGATATCATGTGTAGACTGTTAGGGTTTAAAACAAGATTCAACCTGTTTTGACCAATTTTGGGAAGAAAAAACGCTGATGACGTAGTTATAATATCATTCGTCTCTTCCTCTGACTTCTTCAACATATCTGCTCCAGCGTCTTCTCTTTAACAAATCTTCTCCAATGGGAGCGTAGATTGGAAATGAAAGACGTTGAAGATGATCTGGAGTTCGGTGGTGATGATGATAACTAATTTTTGGTGTAGATGATGATAATTCTGATGGTCTTTAGAACCACAATTGAAGATTTTGGGTCTAGTCATACCTCTTAAAATGATGGATTTCGGGTTCTGTTTGGAAATTTATTCTTCTTGTTTGAATTTGACCCATTTACAACAATTTTACTACTTTGTGATATTATTCAAAGCTTCTTAGTATCATGTTTAAACATTTCATGAAAATAAGTGGTTGCGCTTTGCGCTTCGGTGATTTTTTTCATTCGTGCCTAGGTGCCGTTTTGCTCTTTAAAACCCAGGTCTTCTCCCCCCGGGCATTGGTGGTTGTTTTCCAATTCCATCATCAGTTGGCATTCAGCACTGCTAGCTCCCTTGCTTCGTTGCCAACCTTGCTATGTCAAAATAGGTGCAACGACGTTCCCGCACTCTTAGGGAGTTTCATTTTTTTCTTTACTATTGGCGCTTTGTTGTGTGTTTTTCTTGGTTGATCAGTTGCATTCTAGGCTATGAAGTTAAAGTATATTTGGACCCTCTTCTTTTTGGCAGATGCTCACAGATTGAAGTTTATACTATTAATATGTATCTAGCTGTGATTTTAATGATCGGGGTTTTATATTTCTTGGCTATTGCTCTTTGAGTTGTTTATGATGCAGTCCTAACCCATGCTTCATTTTGGTATAGTTTCATCTTGTGTTTTTGCAATTTGACTGTTATACACGAAGTTTGCTGAACAACATTTCTATTTGCTGATCAAGCTTCAGTGTTTAATTTACTGTTTTACTTTTTCCTTGAATTTTTGGAGTTCCTTTCCTAAATTTGTTGTAATGTCCCATATTTTGTCAGTCAAGGCCTTTATTTTGTCATGTTTATCACTCACATTCGCTAGCAGACTCCTACCCCATGGTTTTTTGAAACTCCCTTCCCAAGGTTCCTGATTGTATAGATGATATTGTTGGCTCTACAAGTTCTGCTGAATTATTTTATTATTTATCCCTTGGAGCTTGATTGAAATTATATTTGCATTGGAGATATAGTGTTTCATCATTCAAATTTGTCTGACTTAATGTGCATTTTTTCATCTTTATTTTCGTGATAAGCATGTAACTTCTTCAATCTCTCTCTTTGCCTCTACTCTGCTACTTTTCACCAAAAGGCGAAGTACCCTTGCCTCAAGGGCCCTCAAATCTGGTACCACTAAATGGTTCTACTTTGTTATTTCTCCAGTTTAGATTGGAGAGGGTTTCTCCTTCTTCCGTGCTGCTTATTTGTCTTTAAATTTGGAATTGGTAGGCTTGGAAGGAATGTCGGTTATTGCTCATCCCTTTACACTGATCTAAAACACTGATAATAGCAAAATTTCTCTGTTGTGTCTTCATAGAGTTACTTGACATGGTTAAGTCCTGTATGAATGTAAGGAGGAAAGCACATACTGCTTTCATCCTAAAACTAGAGTTCACTTCTTGAGATTGTTATTAGTATTACAAAGAGGACTCCAAATGGGGAGAGTATGGAACTATCCTGTTTGTCCTTTCTTTTCTGCTTGATTTTTAAAGCCAAGGCGTGCAGTGGGATGTTGAAATCGGGACATGACAGGAAGCCTGCTGATCAGAATACCAAGAACTTTCTGTTATGTTCTGATCTTCTGCTGGGGAATGCTTTGGTGAAAATGTACATTGATTGTCATAATGTTAATGATGGAAGGGATGGTGTGCCTTGGACTTTCATGATTTACGGGTATGTGAAGAAGGGAGAGTTCAATTTGTTTTTGCTGACAAATGAAGGTGGGATCAAAGCTGCTGCTTTCACGGTTTCTAATGTCCTCTGTTTGTGCAAGAGTGAATGGAAACAACTGGGAAAGACATTCATGGTCATCTGGTGGGGTAAAAGATTGAGCTGAATGTTGTGGTCAGGAATGCTGTCTTGTGGACGATTAGGATCTCGGGACATATGGGAATCTTGGAGTACAAGTGTAATGCGAAATAGTCGGAAATTCAACTGACTTTGGCTGCAGTCCTCCATACTTTTTACTCTGCTTGCAGGGTTGAAGAGGGTCGACAGTACCTCAACAACTTAATTGCTCCGAAGATATCCTACTCTGCATTAATGGCTATGCTTCTGTCACGAGCTGGACTCTTTGGTGAAGCAAAGGCTATGATGGTAGGGAGAAACATCTCTAGACACTCAGGCACGGACTGTCATGTTACGATTGTCATAATGTTAACTGCTATAGCCTATAGTGGGTTCAGCAGTTCTGTAACTTGGAGCCTCTAAAATCTGAGAAATGCAGTAGCATCGAGCCGAGCATCAGGAATAATGGGAGATGGTGGCTGAACTAGGAGAGAGTCTCAGACAGGGATTTGAAACCAAGAAAAGTCCATAGCTGGATTGGTACAGTTATCTACAATAAACGGAATGGTTTGCTGGAGGGTAAGCAAAAGGGTTACAGGTGACATTTCTTTTGGTTTGAGCAGAGTGACCAAAAATGACAGTTTAGGGGTGGCAATAGTGACCCCGCGGGTTTTTTAATTTTAAACCCGGATGGGTATGAATCAAATGGATAATGAGTCAAATGGGTAGCGAGTTAAATGAGTAATTAATAAATATGGGTTGAATGGGTTGGGTTTACGGGTTGAGCGCAGGTCGATAAAATGGCCAAACCCACGGGCCAGACCCGCAGGTTTACCCGTTCTTTTCTTCCCTAACCCGTTTATGGCTACACGGCAGATTTCTTTTATGTTCATCAAGTCGAGCTCACTAATTCAGTTCCACGGCTATCTGTGAAGCTTCCTTGAGCTCTGCTTCAGTTTCATTAGAGAGTATCTCAGAAAAGTCCAACTTTGCAGCATTCACACGATTGCCCATCAATTTTACTGCCTTGTCGTACAATATATCATCTTGCACAATCTTGCAAGCTCTGGAAAATGCCAACCATTCCACTCCCGAACTCTCATTGCCTAGGTATCAGCTACTCCCTCCGTCCCACTCTAAATTGCTTATTTACTTTTTGAGAGTCAAACTTTGACAACTTTGACCTTAAATAAATATTAATATATAAATAATAAATATATCATGTGAGATATTGTTAAATTTGTCTTAACATTTATTTTCTAAATATTAATTTTTATGCGATATTATTATATGTAACTAGAGATATTTATGGTCAAACATGCTCATTGAAAATCGTGAAAAAATAAATAAGCAATTTAAAGTGGGACGGGGAGTACGTGCGTGTAAAAAGTATTCAATTGTAGGCATCTAATATATTCAAATAGGCCCATTGCAATTAAATTATTTTGAATGACGTTGTAGATGATTTCATATGAGAAAATTAAGTTCAAAATTTTGAATGAAATTTAATCGAACATTAGGCATTTAATGTATTTGAAATTACAGATCTACAACAAATGATGGGTCTTCTGTGGGGCAAGCTAAATTTTAAACAGATGTCTTTATGCAATTCTAGATATATTCTAAGTACAGGGATCTATCTCTAATAATTTTACAGGGACCTATTGCTAATATTTTTCCAGTAACTTTTTGTCCAATTTTTTTCCATTATTTTCCCGTCATCTGCAAAAATGATATTAAAAAATATTTAAAAATGAAAAATTAATACGATCATCGAACGGAAAATTATAAACATCAGCAAAAAGTAGCAGAACATCAATGAAAAATCATAAAACACCAACTAAAAAATTGGATCAAAAAAATATATATTAAACAAATAAAACAAAAAAATATTTAAAATTAAATAAAATTCAACAAAAATTGAAGGAAAAAAATTAGAGCTAAAAAAACATCACCTAAAAATCATAAAAATAACAACAAAACTTCAATTATCAATTGTTTTTTAAAAAACTACAGAAATCAACTAATATCAACCAAAAGCTAAAAACCTCAATTCCTATCACCTAAACTTCACCCAAAAATGAAACTCAAAACTACAAACATCAATTCGTATCCCTAAACCTCACCGAGAAAATGAAAAATATCAACATAAGAGAGGAAAACACAAAAAATATCAACCATATAACAAAAAAAAGACTCATATCAATTAAAAACTCACCCGAAAAATGAAAAATATCAGCATGATAGAAAAAACTAAAAACATCAACAAAAAAACTACGGTATATCAAGAGTATAAATAATTCACTCAAAAAATCATAAAACGTCAACAATTGTTTTTATAAAAAAAACTGCAAATATCAACCTATATCACCCAAAAGCTATAAACATCAACTCCTAACACCTGAACCTCACCCGAAAAATGAAAAACATCAGCATAAGAAAATGACACTACAAACATCAACTCTTATTACCAAAATCTCAGTCGGAAAATGAAAAATATCAACATGAGAAAATTTTAGAAAACTACAAATATCAATCCATATCACCCATAGAAAATTGCAAAACCTCAACTCATATCAATTAAATCTCACCCGAATAATGAAAAATATCAAAATAAGAAAAAGAAACTACAAATATCAACAAAAGTTACAATTCCTCAAGAATAAAATTTCTTCAAAATAAAGGATTTGGTGAAATTTCAACCTGGATCACTAGCCTCAATGTGTAGAGCAATAACCACAACACCAAAGATAATTATTGAACATATACTCAGTCAAATAATATTAAATCTCAACATATACATCAATAAATTAAATTCTTCAAAATAAAGGTAGCAGCGAGATTCGAACCCTAGACCTCTACTTTCTAAAGCAAGGGTACTAACCACTAGACTAAAGAACACTTACTAATCATGCTGAATCAAGTAAATATTAAACCTCACTACATCTTTTCGAAAAAATAAAACACAAAAGTAAACCTCACCTCTCAGACGCCGAACCTCAACTTTGCAACCGCCATTACCGTCCTCCGCTTTGAGTCCAGCATGACACCGTCATCATTTTGGTAGCGCGTGAGATGCACACACATCATCTTCTTCCTTCAGGTGCGTACATCTCACGCGCCTTCTCTCTTCACCGTCATCGTCCTCACTGAGCAGCGCCATCGCCGTCCTCTCTATAGTAGCGCCATCATCGTCCTCGCTTCTCCGTCTTTAATCCGATCGAAGTTCGCTGCAGTCAGCTCATCGTCTGAAATCGAAGTCTAAATTGAAACTCGTCATCATCTCACCTCCGCTCAAAATCTGAAATCATCGAATTCGAAGCCTAAGCTATGGATCCGATTCTCCATCAAAATTTCCACCACCATAGAGCAGACTCTGAAGCCGCTGTATTGTAGAGGCAGAGTGATCGACAAGCTTGCTTGAAATTTCCGTTCGATCCGGTGATTTCTCGAAGGGGAATCGGCGAAAACTGATGGAAAACCGAGGGGAAACCAACGGAGAGAGTAGATCGGAAAATTTTGGGGGAAAATGGAGATATTTCAACGTCTAGTGGTGGTTTCCGGCGTCAGGTGACGATTTTTGATTTGCAGAGGCGGTTTCCGATCAGTTGCAAAAATAAAATGAAAATTCTGAATATTTTATAATATATATAAGATTTCATAATTGCACAATAGCTCTCTAGATTTATTAGTTTATTTACAAAAAAACTCCATCCCAAATAAAACTTTTATAATTGCACAATAAACATGATCTAAAGTTTAGCCTGCGTAAAATAAAACTTTGTGACAACAAATAGTCGGCATCTATTGAAATCGAATTACTTTGAATACTGTTTTAGAAGCCCATCGAAGAAAATTTAAAATTTGGAATGAAAGTTACGAGTTTATGGAAGATAGGTATGATGTGTCGTTGGAGCTCTCCTATTCCAATTGGAATCGGGGAACACTTATAATTAATTATTTATTTATCTAGCCCGCTAAACCCTTCTTCAAGCCGCAACCCTCTCCGAATTCTAATCCTTACTTTTCAATTTTTTCCCATTTTTTCATTAGGGGAGATGGAAAATAATAGTTTATTTTAATTCAAGCTTTTGTTATTGAATAAGTGTGAGATTTGTCTCCACAGATTAGTTTTGTTCTTCCACCTGATCGATTAGATCGTTGTATTCATGACGATAACTCGATATAATTGTTCATGTTGATGTATTGTTCTCAATCTTCTTGACGGATCGTGTGTTTGCAATTTCGTTTGTGGTTTTATTTTTGGATTTTCATGAATCTAGGTTCATCAGATCTGTGTTTTTCAAGGTGTTTACAATTTGAACACCATAGATCGTGGTTGGATAAAGTGGTTGTAAAGACATGTGTGACTCATGGATTAATTGATTGGCAATTTGTGAACTTATGGTAAAGAAGAAAAACTTACCATGTTGGAACATGAACCGCGTGAAAGGCAGAATTGCGGAAGGAATATTGCGATCAGTTTTAGTTTATGGAAAGTTGATATTTACGCAATATTTGATTCAGGAATTAGAAACATAATGGAATTATGGTAAATCCCTACTTTTATGGAATAGGAATTGAAGGAATATTATGGGATATATGAGACAAGGAAAATACCTTTATTTATGGGATTTGGATATGCTTCAAAAGCAGATAAGAAATAGGAATATTATGGAGATAATTATGGAACTATTCTAATCTGCTATGGACTATAAAAAGTGACATTACACGGCTGCAACTCTGCGTGGAATTAATTGACAAAAAATCTGCATCCAGATTTTCACCTTCTTGCCGAGAGGAGAGTTGCTGAGAGCCAGAACTGACTGTGTTCCAACATACCGACATGTGTGCTAAAGTTCAGAACGTATACCTTAATTCCTTGGGAGTAGGAGATCCAGCGTCGACGAGTTTCGAGGTCAGAGGGGGTCTGATCAAGGCGGATCGGTAGCAAGGGGAGCTTGCAAAATCCACACGTTAGAATTAGAAAAGATAAGTATAGTTG
>JAULKJ010000011.1:6249782-6263450 GCA_032355405.1 Rubia balearica | reverse complement strand
ATATTTATGGTCAAACATGCTCATTGGAGACCGTGAAAAAGTAAATAAGCAATTTAAAGTGGGACGGAGGGAGTATTTATCAATATCATCCAAAAGGCCAATGGCCTGAGTGATCATTAATTGAATGTTGTTTAGTACGCATTAAGGTTTAGTATCTAATAAAAGTCTGAAACTAGACCAAAGCAGTGTGCAAAATTTTCCAACTTTTATATAAACTCATATCGGTTTATATTTTAACCTATATGGGTTGAAACCCGCAATTTTACCCATTATTTATTCCATGTGTTGAGTGATTTGAAACCCGCGGGTTGAGCGGGTTTCAACACGCCCCATTTAAGATCCGTTATAAAATAGGTCATACCCATATTTTTTTCTACCCATATTACCCGACCCATATTCAACCCGTCCGCCCATTTGCCACCCCTAAAAAATGTTGTTCGTCACAATTAACTTAAAGTAAAACCCACAAAATATTTATATATATAGCCTAAACAAATATGAAACATAATATATACAAAACCCATCAGAAAGGGTATTCCTTTCTTATCTTGATTCTAAAAACAATTATATGTTTATTATCCCCCTCAAGCGAAGTGTAGGACTAGTCGCAATGCAAAACTTGGAAGAACTCAAACTGAGAACGAGATAACACATTTGTAGTCAGCAGGCTGCAAGTTCGTAGAAACATGAGAAATCTTGAACTTGCTAAAATACACCATCTCACCCACAAAATGATAATCAATACCATGATATTAATGTGATTGACTTTCTTAGATATAATGAAATATTATAATGGTTGACTTTTGAAATTTGACTCAAGTTTTCAGTCCACTTCATTTTTCTAAATCCTATCAAAAATTTTACATTGGGCTTATTTGATGATACTTGTGAATTTATAGTGATTATAAAATTTTAAAAAAGTTATAAATATCTAATTAATTTTTATAAATGAACCAATAAAATAGTTATTTTTCTAACTTTTATTCAAGTAATTTTTTTGTTAGTAATTAAAACAAATTATATTTTTTTTATAACAAAAATAATTAATGTCTTGTAATAAATAGCAAAATTCGTAAAATAGGAGTTTGTTGAAATTGTAGAGAAAGTAAAAATATACACACAATTTTGTTTTAGGTAGTTGTTAATGCAAATATTTAGTCGTCCAGTCATAGATCTCTTGTCCGAAACCCGCGCTAAAACCCACAAAAAAATCCACAGAAAGTCAGACAAGCTGGCTTTACGCCATACTTGCTTTGACGATCAAGTTTGATCGGAAGTTTCTGTTTGGTATTGGGAACATATTTTGGAAGTAAGAAATCAGAGTCTACCTTCCTTCCTTACCTTTTCCTTTGATATATGGTATGCTTGGTGCAGATGGGACAACTTACGTCCCATCCATCATTCCCATTGCCACTTGCCCATTCTGATAGGAATCTGGACCGCTTCCTAGTTGCTGGGCATGTGTAATCTAAGTGGGCTTTCAGGCCCATATCTTATCACTAGGCTAAACTTTAATTCAGAATTTATTGTGCAATTATTATACAATTCCATTTGGGATGTGGTATTTCAAAAAATATGCTAATAAATTTGGGGACCTACTGTGCAATTATAAAAATACTTCATCACAAAAATATCAGAGTTTTCATTTTCATTTTTTTCTACAACCGATCGAAAACCGCCTCAGCCGATCGAAAGCCGTCTCTAGTCGACGATTTTCTTCAGTTTATGGCCGGATTTCTGCTGGAATTTTGCCGGTTTTCCTCCTCCTCCTCCTCCGATCATTGGAAAATAGTCGGATCTGAGCTTGTGATTCCCCACGATGGTGATGTTCCAACGCGATATTCTAGGGTTTCATCTCTCCGCCTCCGTGGCTTGCTGCAGAGGCGCCGATCGAGGAATCAGGCTGCTGAATCAAGCGTCGCTGCCGCTAATTCCCCCTCAGCGGCGATGCGTCGAATCCAATTTGCAGCTTCGATTATGCGCTGTTGTTAATTAATAAGCCTCAAGATAGTTTCGACTCTCCCCCACGGCGATGCGCCAAATCAAATTGGCAGCTTCGAATCTCCGCCGTTGTTAATTAATGAGCCTAATCTGAAGCTTCAAATCTCCCCTGTTGTGAATTGGATCGGAAGCTTCGAGGCTCATCAACGACGCCGCTGTCGAGGATTGGCAACGGCGAAGGAGCACTACGCTGTCATAGGAAGCAGGAAACAGACGTGAATGAAGCAGATGTCGGTGAAAAAAGCGCGCGAGATGCACGCGTCGATGAAGAAGACGATGTGCATGGATTCATGCACTACCTGAGGCGGGAACGATGGCGATGGAGGACGACGACAGACTGAGATTCTGCTCGTGAGAGGTGAGGTTTAATTTTAAGTTTAATTTTTTTCCAGAGATTTGCTGAGATTTAATATTATTTGACTAAGTATGTGATCAATAAAGTTTCTTCGGTGTAGTGATTAGGAATCTAGGTGATGAGCTTGTAGACCTGGGTTTTAATCCTACTAGGCTCTGTTTTTTAAAAAAGAATTTGTATTTTTGAGGTACATGAGTTTATTATAATTTGAGTGAGAGAATATTCAACAATCATTCTTTGGTGTAATGGTTAGGATTCTAGGTTTTGAGGTTGTAAACCTGAGTTTGAATCTTGTTAGGACCTTTTTAAGAACTTATGGTTGTTGAGGTACTGTAACTTTTTGGTTGAGGTTTGTAGCTTTTCCCCCCCTCTCATGTTGATATTTTTCATTATTCGGTTGAGGTTTATCTGATATGAATTGATGTTTTGTAGTTTTTTTGAGTTATGATATTTTTCGGCTGAGATTTAGATGATAGAAATTGATGTTTGTAGTTCCATTTTTCTCATGTTGATGTTTTTCATTTTTCGGATGAGATTTTGGTGTTAGGAGGTGATGTTTGTAATTTTTTTGGAAAAAAAGTTGATGTTTTATGATTTTCAGAGTGAAGAATTTATACTCTTGAGGTACCGTAGTTTTTTGTTGATGTTTTTATTTTTTCTCTCATGTTGATGTTTTTCATTTTTTGGGTGACGTACCGTAGCTTTTTTGTCGATGTTTTTAGTTTTTTTTTCTCTCATGTTGATGTTTTTCATTTTTCGGCTGAGTTTTAGTTGATATGAGTTGATGTTTTATAGTTTTTTTGGGGTTACATGGGTTGATATTTTTATGATTTTCAGTTTATGATTGTTGATGTTTTTTTATTTTCAGTTTGTGATTTTTCTGATTTTAGTTGATATTTTGTTAATTGTTATCGATGTTTTTTCCTTCTTCTAATTTTTTGTTGATTTTTATTTAATTTTTAAAATATATTTTTGCTGTAATTTTTTAGTAGATGTTTCATGATTTTTTGTTGATATTTTGTTAGTTGCAGCTAATGTTTATAAATTTCAATTCGATGATCATATTGATTTTTTGCATTTTTAAAATATTTTAATTTTTTTACAGATAGCAGATGGCGGGAAAATGATGAAAAAAATGGACAAAAAAGCCCCTAGACAAATATTAACGATAGGTCTCTGTAAAATCATTAGAGATAAGTCCACGTAAAATTATTAGAGATAGGTCCCTAGAGCTAGAATATAATTAATATTGTATAAAGACCCCTGTCTAAATTTTAGGTTGCCTCACATGAGACCATCCCAAAAATATAAGAGATTTTAAAAATAAATAAATTATTGTCTTTCCAAATCCAAATCCAAATCCAAATCCAAATCCAAATCCAACTCCGTCTTTAAGTAAGATGGCAGGAATTTGAAACGCCATTTGAATCTTAAATACTCCAATGACCCCATTTTTTCAATATTTTTTTAAGATATGTTCGACGATCGATAACTTTAGTTGCTTATGATAACATACTATAAAATTTTACTTTTAAAGAGAATTTATAGACATCTCACATGATATTTGATATTGTATACAATAAAAGTTATCATTGGTCAAATATATTATAATTTTTTTTTAGTTAAAGTGGAGAAAGGGAGTATAACAACGACTGATATCATAAGATATTCATACAAATCCTACTGGTATTATAAGATGGAAAACTCCGCCTTCGGTAAGAATTTACTCCTGATATAAATGATCCTACTAGTATTACAAGACCTTTTTAAAACCGAATCCACATCAAAAGTAAAATAAAATTGACTCCTGATATAAATAGGATCAAATGCGTTGCAAATAAGAAGAAGATCAGAAGGCAAATTTGTACGAAGTACGAACCTACATCGGCAAGTCATTCCGTAGGAGTCGGTCGGAAGTCAGAATCAAATCTAAGACAAACAAAAAAATGTCTGCAATTCAACACCGGGTATCTCTTCTCTTTTCCCTTTGCTCCTTTTAAATGTAGTTTTTTACTTTGTTAGATCTTATGGACCTTATGGTGTTTGGATGATGTTTTTGTTTCACGATTAATTGATTGTTTGTGGATACGGTTCAATGTTTTGGATCCAATTTGATGGGATTGGGTTTGTATGGTTTAGTATTGTTACAGGGAACTAGGTCCATGTGACTTCATCAGTCGGTTGCCGGACGAAATTCTGCTGCTTATTTTATCTCAGCTTACAACTGAGGATGCTGTAAGAACAAGTGCCCTTTCCACCAGATGGGCAACATTGTGGTTGTATACTTCTAGACTTGATTTGTATGCTTCTTGGAGACCGGGAAAGGGTTTAGATAAAAAGGAAGATTCTTGTAGCTATGCATCCATGCTCAGCAACGTATTCCAGTTGCATCGATCCACTGCTTTGGATGAGCTCTGTGTTCGCCTCAATCACAGAAATTATGCAATGGCTGATGTGTATCCGTCATTGCTACATGCTGGATCAAAGAGGACTAAGAGGCTGGATCTGGACTTCATTGACTCTTCTGCTCACCTAACCTTAGAAGCAGCACCAGTACACCCTGATGGCTTCAGAGATTGGTTCTATTTTGTAACTTACAGTCCTGTATACATTGGGAGGGACTTTTTTGATCGCTGTATTGACGCCAATTCCTTGAAAGAACTGAGTTTGAAAGGAATATGGGTGGATCTTAAAGACTTCAAGTACTTGTTACAGAAATTCCCTTGTCTTGAAAGCCTTGCTGTAGTAGGCACGGAAAAATTGCCCAGACTCGTTGTGTCTAGTTCATCCCTCAAATACTTGAACATAACGTATACTAGTAAAGCTGTCAAATCATTAGAGATTAGCAGTTGTCCGCAGCTTCGGACACTAATGTTAGAAAATGAAGGTCGGATGAAGTTTACAGACGTTCCAATGCTTGCTGAGGTACATATTTATGCTCTACGAGTCTGCACTCTTTCCTTACGTGATGGCCTCTTATGCCATCTTTCTCGCCTTGAGACTCTTAAGTTACACTCCAGGGACCTAGAGGTGAGACTACTTAAGTACTGATCTTGATCACAATTATTAAATACTTTGTTTCTCACTTGTTTTTAATTTCATGGCATTCACCAGAGTGTTTTGAACTTTGGAGAAGTTCCTGAATTAACTAATCTAAAGATATTGATGATCAACATTGGTGTATTGAAAGACGGAAGCCTCATTGGACTCACTTCCTTCATAAATGCCTGCCCTAATCTGCACAAGTTTGTGTTGCAGGTAATACATTAGTGCTACATGTTTCTGTTACCTATGATTTTTTCAGCAACTTTTATGTTTGATACTGCATATTTTCCAACTGAAAGTTGCTATCTTTGTAAATTTACTAATATCCCAACCTGCATATACAGTTATATTGGGCGACGCAATCAAGAATAAGAAGAGAGTACGAAAGAATCAAGCGCCCCCTGAAACCGGAACACCTTAAGGTGGTTGAAGTCTCAGGATATTATGGTCATGCACCTGAAGATGAACTTATCATGCACTTATTAGATAATGCAGCTGCAGTTGAACAACTTATTTTGGAGCCGCGGAATAATACTTCTATCGTTCGCATCCCGATCTTCAGTAATATTCGAGAGGAGGGAAATGCAAGATTTTGTGCACGCCGGCTGCAAAATCTGGTGCCTACTGATATACAAGTAACAATCCTTTAGTTATCATGGGGCTTAGGGGTAGAAATAAAGATGCAAACATGTTTTGCTATGTTAATTAGATTTATTCATCAGATTCATAGGTGTGCTAACTGTTAAAACATTGTGGTCTGTTTTATTAATATAGTTTTTGTTTTCAATTTGTGCTGGGAGAGGTTTTAAGATTGTAAGATAAACGCATTGGAAAGAACTTGAAAGGATTCTAATTTGACACATTTATTTACCCTTGAGAACGAACTTGCCCTTATGTTCTGAAAATAGCTAAGCTCTAAAAATAAGAAACTGCGACTTAATAGTGTTGCTACAACTCTTCCCACGAGGCCTCCTCCAAAGGTAGATGATTCCTTTCGGTTAATCATTGAGTCACTGATTGGCCTCTTAACTGGATGAAGCGCTGCTGCAACAACCGTACAGGTTCAATTGGAATCCGAGTGAGCACATGGCCATGGTGTTGCTTGAGAAGTAAAATGTGAAAACTGGGATAATTTTGTAACAAGGGAGAAGTGCTAACTTCTTCAGATGAGCCTGACGAAGCAAATTAACCTGCTCTCATTGTTAAATCATGTCCCGATTACCGCATTAGCAAAAGATCCAAGTGGTAAGTTCAAATGCTTCACACCATATCATGCTTCACGAGGAGTCATGCCTACATTGGAATGATTTTGAAGTATTATACCACCATTCGGCTGATCCAGTCAAATTCACCCAAAACTGGGGCTTATCCAGGATGGCTGTACTGATGTTATGAGTCCAAGATGATGTTTATCAGTTCTTACTTCCTGAAATATTCTCATCTGCTCCATCAGTAGGCTTTCTTGGCGGAGCGTCAATTTTAGTGAATGTCGAAACTCAGACCAGGTAATTTGGTCATTCATATATGCTGCAAAGGATGGTTCAAGTTCTGATCCAGCAGGTGATAATCAGTCTTTATAATAAAATGAAAACCAACGAGAGAGTGTTTGTGTTTCCACTTTCCACCTTTTGAACCTTCAGAACAATGACCAACAATTCTTTCTCAGCTATTGACAGCCCTTTTTTCCTAACCCCATTAGATTTACTGATAAAGGCGATTGGCCTTTTATCTTGCATGAGGACTGCTCCTGTGCCAAACTCACATGCACATGTCTCAATCTCAAAAGGTTTGAAGATATCTGATATCTCAAAAGCTACTGCAGCCACATGATTCCATTCAAAGGCCACCTTCTTGAGCAAATCATGTAAAGGCCTACAGATTATACCATAACCTTGAATGAACCTCCTTCAATAGCCAGACAACCCTGAAGAGCTTCCCAATTCTTTGACACTGGTCCAGGCCAAATCAATACTGATTAGAAATTCACCTCAAAGGATCTGCCCTTTCTCATTCATCAAACTTCAATCTATAAACACAGGAGGATAACCACGAATCAATCTATTCCTACATTATCTCCATAATCAACTCTCCTAAGTGGAGTAGTGATACACATACCATATAACTCCTAGTATCTACCCTGCCTTCAAGTTGGAACGTGTAAATCCCGAATGGCAAACTTGCCTAACGAAAAATCAATCTGTGACTTTCTCAATGCCTTTATAAATATTTCCGCCAACTAAACCCTCTTAGATACATAATATGGATCAATTAAACCTTCTACAATCGCATCTCTAGCAGAATGACAATCGGATTATGTATGTTTAGTTCGCTCAAGAACGGACCGTGCTAGATTTATGCTGAGGAGCATTTGCTAAACACATTAGTGTATAATTTGTGAGATTCCAAGATTCCTCTCATTTAATACTTTAATTGTCATTATTGCTTTTGTTTAATGTTTATAATTATTGAAGGATTAAGATTAACACTTAAGACTAATTGAGATTGTGCCATGATTTAGCGCTCGGCTCGAAAATAAACCCGGAAATATTTTGTCCTTTTTGTTGATTTGATTATTAATCAATGTGAAGGTAGTGTTTAGGAGTGACAACTAGACACAATCGTTTATTAGTGAGTAGATTGGGCTTAAATACGGGATTGGGTGAATTTATGATCAATACATTAGTTGCTAACAATTCGATCGACTTCATAAATCATGTTGCCTTTGTGGATGAATCACAAAGGTCATATCTCGAGTTTATGGCCCCTAGGTTGATAAAATATTAGGAAGCAAGAGTGAGGTACTAACGTTCTAAGTTGCAAAAGATGAGTTTAGAATGGGTATTTACGTCGGGCATCAGGGTGTCATGCTACTCCCGTATTTAATTTACTGCTCGTTCGCGGGTTTATTAACCTCGGGAATGAGGGCTAGTTAATGGTTAGTGGTAGCAAACCAATTGCCAATTCGGGAGGAGGCGAGAGATGTTGAGGGAATGTAGCCATTGAAGTGACCGTTTGGTGGTTGTTCCCGGTGGCTCAAACTCTCCACAAGGTGTGATAAAGCATTAAATTAGGATATACTTGATTATATGGATATGAATCCAAGATCAAATTCAATTACAAAACATGTGAAGCAAATGCCCCTTAGTCTTCATATAATTATATTTATAAAGACCGCGAGAAATTTCTTAGCTAGGCATCTAAAATACGCCCACTTCGCATCTCTAGGAAATCCTAACATGGTAGTATACGGCACTTTACTATTTTGTTGACATGAATTGTGTGGGATGGAATATGCGTGACTTTTATTCCTATCTATAGATTGTTGCTACGTTAGTGCAGTCTATAGATTTTTGTTACCTAGTATGATCATGTCATGTATTTTGATAGAAACTGGAGCTGTGGTTCGAGGATTTTTTTAGCCCGAGTTCTATATGAAATACAAATTTTATACCACTAGACCCGATAGAACTTCGAAACTCGGAAGTTTGTCCTAAGTTTAAACCACCTCTTCAGTAAGGGCCAAAATTTACTTCTGAATTTGGAAATACCCTCCCAGGCCCTTCTATTCTTTGCCATAGAGCCAACTGTTAGTTCTAATTTCGGAACCTACAGGGACGCCACTACTTCTGATTTCATAACTGAGTTTTTAAAAATGATGATTCATGCGTCAAATCAAGAGAAGGATCAGATTTCATCCAAGATACCTTAACTAAAAAGCCAACTCTGACATCTGGCACCGCTGGGGGAAATTCCTATACCGGAACTAGCTCTAACAGCCGATGCATGGCCATAGGTTCTAAACTCAAAAACTATTAAAGGCGGTTCGTTTCACTTTTTTAAAGGCAAAAAATGATCGCTTTTGTTGGACAATTTTAAAGGTGGATCCCGGAACCACCTTTGATCAGGAGGATCAAAGGCGGGACCAGATAAGTTGATAGAATGTAAACCCATGAATAATTGTGGCTGTGTGTATTCATATATATAGTGAGTACAAAGGGTATACAAGATAGAATCAGATATGGAAAAGGATATTTACAAAACCTAATCAAAAAGAGTTTTCCTTTCTTGACTTGATTCTAATTCATCTATTACTCTATTACCCCCCCCAAACGAAGCATGAGACTTGTTGCAACGCAAAGCTTGGACCGTAAGAACTCAAACTGAGCACGAGGTAAACCCTTTGTAAAGATGTCAGAAAGCTATTGATCCGTAGGAACATGAGCAACCTCGAGCTTGCCAGAAAACACCATCCCACGTACAAAATGATAATCAATATTAATGTGCTTGGCTCTCTTATGAGAAACTGGATTCCGAGAAAGAAGAAAGCACTATTATTATCACACAACAAAATAGGTGGCGCAGGGAATAGAAGTGCAAATCCCAAAGTAAATTCATCAACCAAGCTAGTTCCGCAGCAGTATTGGTCATAATTCTGAACTTGAACGAGACACCGTAGGTTGTTTCATCACACTCCATGAAACCAGATTACCACCAATAAAAATGGCATAACCGTAAATAGACCTACGAGTCTCAATACAACGAGCCCAATCAACATTAGAATAACCCAAGACTGGAAAAATGGAAGAATTCTTGCGAAACTGGAGACTATAATGCATAGTGCCACGAACATAGCGCATAATTCGAGTAACAACTTGGTAATGGTCATCAGTAGGAGCTTGCATATGCTGACTGCCCGTGTTCACAGAATAAGAAATATCAGGGTGCGTAATGGAAAAATATTGTAGTGCACCAACCAAAGAACGATAAAGTGTGGGATTTTCGAATGGCTTGCGATCAGAACTGGAAAGTTGCAAAAAAGCTACAAGTGGAATAGAAACTGGTGTCGAATTCTACATTCCGGCACACAATAAAATGTCCTTGGCATATCTTACTTGTCTAAGGAATAATCCATCGGAATTACGAACAACCTCAAATCCCAGGAAATACTGTAAAGTGCCAAGATCGATAATCTCAAACTCCTGATTAAGCCAAACAATAAAATTCCGAATGAGATGACCACCATTCACGGTGAGAATAATGTCATCAACATAAACAAAAAAATAGAGTAAAGAGGTACCCTGTGAGAACACAAATAAGGAGGTATCTGCAGAAATGCACACAAAACCTAGGCCAACCAAAAAAGTACTATTGTGAGATAGTTCTTTGTCAAATGTATGGTGATGAGGAGTGGGTACACATTGCTACTATCGTAAAGAGTGCCATGTATGAATTGTTTAATTATTATAGAAGGGTTTATAGTGCAGCGTCCAAAAGTTCTGCTGCAGAATCTTTCACTTCATTAACATTTTCTTCTTCATCATCTTCGAGTGACAATCTCGACCCATTGAAGAAAATTAGGGATCAAAATAGGGCTGCACTGCAAAGAAAAAAGACAGAATCTGGTGTTGTTAGGGATTCCAAATCTGAACTTGATAGGTACTTAACGGAAGAAAGTGTTGATGATACAAGTGCTTTTGAAGCTCTGGATTTCTGTGTGCTGAAATGGTGGAAGAAGAATAGTTCCCAATTTCCCTTTTGTCCAAATTTACTAGGGATATTTTAGCTATTCCGATATCTACGGTTTCCTGCGAATTAGTATTTAGCACAAGTGAGAGAGTTCTTGATGCATTTAGGAGTTCCTTAACTCCTAGACTTGTACAAGCCTTAATATGTGTTCAGGATTGGTACCGTGGTGCTGGAACTGAAATTAAAGTGAAAGAAAATATTGAAGAACTTGAAAATTTTGAAGAAGGTAGTATAATATTCATGTTAGTTGCTATTTATATTATTGTTTGCACTTCACTAATAGATATATGTGTTTGTTTTATTGCAGAAATCCAAAAATCAGTGATGGAGTCAATCGTTGTGGATGTTTAGCCCTTGCTTTGCATTCAATTGAAGGTAGTTTTCTTCATCTTTTGACTTTTTTGTGTGTGAGAATGTATTTGTGTTGGCTCTTTTGATGGAGTTCTTGTTTTGTGATTAGTGTTTTTGTGTTAGGAGTTGATGTCATTAGTTCAATATTGAAATTTTGTGCCGGAAATGAGGGCTGCAACCATATGATGAAAAAAACACTACTATTTTATTTACTCTTTACTGCTCTTTACTCTATGTTTTAATGTTTGCTGCTGCATTGTTGTTGATGACTAATGTAATACTTTAATGTTTGTGCATTATTCCCCTTCTACTATAATTGAATGTTGCTGCTGCATTTTTGCTATGTTTTAATGGATTAATTTTGACAATCATTACCGAGTATTCCATTAGTTTTAATGCATTGTTGCTATGTTACTGCTTCAATGGATTAGTTTGAACACATTATGTTCTTTGGATGCCTACTTGTTGAAAGTGCATCTCTGAAGTCTGAACAAAATGCACCATTGTTGTTTTGTTCTATCTGAATGAGTATTGGAATGAGTATGAATTGTTTTCCTTGATATAGGCAGCTACAGTCCTTAGTTTTCATGTAATGGTGGTGTGTTGTTACCATGGGAAGGATTGAAAGTTTTGGCACTAAGACTTTGATTGATTTTCATCACCAGTACCTGCAGGCTGCACCTTCAGGCTTCAACTCACCTTCAACCTACAGGCTGCACCTTCAACTGAACTCAGCAGATAGTAAACGGCACCTTCAACTGAACTCAGCAGATAGTGAACTGCACCTTCAACTGAACTCAGCAGATAGTGAACTGCACTTTCATGTATCCAGTATTGTTCCACGTGAATGTGAAGTCTTTGAAGTTTTGAAGAAATGTGAATGTTTTAAAAATAAATATTGAAACTAACTATTGATTCTAAATATTTAATTTAATTCTAAATTGTCATGGTTGAATTTGTATTATATTTTTGGGATTTTAATTTTGAAGAATTGATTTTGATGATGCAGAATTTAAATTAAATATTTTCTTGAATTTTGAATTAAGTTATGTATTTTTAATATTTTTTAAATGTTCAAATTCGGTTCATTCGGATAAGATCCGAATTCGAACCAAAATTGAATTTGAAATTCGGTTTAGTTTATTCTTGTTGGATTCGGTTTTGGGATTTTTAGAGGTAAAACCGAATAACCCGGGCCAAATAATCCAAAATCCGAATAAGCCGACCCGACGTCCACCCCTAACTACGAGGCTCGATATTTGCAAATAAAGCCCTCAGTAAACCAGAAATATCATAATCAGAAAAATCCTTGTACCTTAAAGAACCAGTGCGACAACGAGAGGCCATCGGATGTCGGGAAGAGGGAACCGAAGCCGGAGATGGCATGGAACCCGAGGTGATTGTTACAAAACCCGAGAAGGTCTTGGAACCCATGTTCGGCAATGAATGCGACTGGACAGTGGATGCCGGAGTCGGCGGAGCTGCTGACGGTGCCGTCGGAGAAGCGATCGCAAGCTTGTGCGGGCGACGCGCTGGCGGTGACGTCGACGTGTGAGGCACACGTGCGGCAAGGGTAGCCGGTGCAGTTATCGGCGTTTCCGTCAGTTCTGTTGGTGGTTCTGGTTGCTGTCAATCTAGATGTTGGTCACCCTATGACAGACAGAAACAATTTCCTGAAGAACCCGTATCTTCCGGTGAAATCTGAAAATTTAAATTCACCAAAGTAATGGGTGATTCCAAAGAGGAAGATGGCTCAAGCACCTCTGATGGAACTGATGATGGCTCTAAAAAAGCTGAAACATCCAATGAAGAAAAATCTATAACAGTACCAGTAGAGAACTCATAAAATATGAATCATCAAACTGAGCATGCCGAGTGATGTATTCTCTCTTTGTGAGAGAATCAAGATATCAATAACCCTTGTACTATGAACTGTATCCCAAAAATATACACGACATACTTCGGGGGCCAGCTTGTGCGCGAAATAAGGCCTCAAGTAGGGGAAAACACGACAACCAAAATGATGAAAATTGGAGAAGTTAGGCGGAGTGCCAAAAATAATGGAAAAAGGAGACTGGCCAGATAAAACTGGAGTGGGTAGTCTATTAATGATATGGACAGCTGTGGAAAAGGCATCATACCAAAATGAATGATGAAGACCAGAGTGACATAGCATCGAAAAACTAGTCTCAGTAATATGCTTCCTCTCTGCACGACCATCTTGCTCTGGAGTATAGGGGCATGAAAGCTGATGATGAATGCCCTTGGATGAAAAATGAGTTCGCATGTGATGATTCACAAACTCGGTTCCATCATCACTCTGAAAAACTTTAATGGTGGTAGAAAACTGATTCTCAACAAAAGATTCAAATTGCATATAAGCCTCCACA
>JAULKJ010000011.1:6229806-6243790 GCA_032355405.1 Rubia balearica | reverse complement strand
ACACTTTTGCCCTTAAAGTTGCGGGAATTTCCAAGTACACAAATGATCCAGATGGTGGGGCTATCATGAGAAATAATGATGCGGGTAATTTCAGAGATGTAAACTTTTTTATTAAATAATATTAGTGTGGTATTCTTTGCTAATTATGTCAAAATTGCACCTGCAATATCTTTCATATTGAAGTGCCATTCTTATGTAAAATTGCGACCAGGAAAGTTGGTTAACTTGTGATCATAGTTTTGTTGGAGGCAATAATTTGAACACCAGTAGTGGTTCTCATGGATAAGATGAAGTGTGCAAGTTATTGAATGCCATATCAGGTTACCCGAAAACTTTAACAGGTTTCATCTTTGCTGAAGCCACTCTTGGAACTTATCAGATGGTTTTGCATGCAAACTAAAGAATACCACCCCGGGCTAACAGAGTAGCATTATTTTCCTATTATGCATGTTTGTCTTGCTGTGTCAAGCATGTTCCTTTTCTTCCTTCTTTTGAAGGTTCTAAAACCTTAAACAAGAATACAGGCTCTTATTTGTGTATTATATTTATTGAATGCAGAACCTACAGGGCTCTTGATTGATTCTGCTATAAAACTCATCCTATCCTGCATACCAGAAGTATCAGTAGAAGAAAGAAGGGACGCTCTTTTTAGAGCTAGCAAACTTGCCTTAAGGAGGGGTGTAACAACAGTAGTTGATGTTGGGAGATATTTTCCTGGTTTATCTGCAGAACCATCGTGGGAAGATTACACAGGTTCTGGTTTTAAAACTTCTTTTTTGTGCATTTTCAAGAGTAAATTATCTTTTGAGATTCATCTGAAAAAAAGAAGAAGAAAAGAAGAGGTTGTAATGGATTATTTATACCAGTCTTGATTTTACGGTGAGCTAACGACTTTGAAGGGATAGCTAGAAAACAATATTCTTGTATAATAATTTAACAGAAAATCGATATAAATTGCATGGTTAGGTTGTGAGTAGGAAATATATAGAATAGTTTGACGCAACTAAAGATAACTTGTGTTTGCTTTTGTCAAAATTTCATCAGAAAATATCTTAGAGCTTAGAACACTTTAGTAGATTACAGACACGTATGGCAATGTATCTCAAAATAAATATGAGAATTTTACATAAATCTTTACTCATTTTAAAAAAAAAAACTCTTTATATAACCAGTACACCTTCATACTTTGCTGCAATATATTTATATTTTTTAAAATATTTTTAAAATGTGATACCATACTGCCTACTTCTTGTCTCTGTCCTTTTATTGTCTAGGATACTGGAAGGAGAACCAAGAAAATAAGTATTTCAGTCTAAATAACATGGGAAATCATTACAAATTGTATTATTTGCACGTAAATTGGAAGCTCTTGGATTATTTTGATGCAACAAAAAGCCTGTGATTGGCATACATCTTAAGAGTTCTTTTGTAAATGCATGGTTCCAATACAAGTCTCTGCCTGGACTTTGTTTGACTATTGCAGATGTGTATACATGGGCGGATTCATTTGGAAAGATGTTAATCAGGGTCTGCTTATTCTTTCCAATGGAGACATGGGCGCGATTACATGTGAGATTTTAGTTCATTACAATTCCGACAAATCTTTTTATGCTGTACATGTAATTGAGTTGGGGTGGAAAGAAGTCACGTTAAACATCCCCTGTAATGTATGTACGTTGTATTTTTTAAATTCAATGTAAGAGATTGATGGCAACTGGATTTTAACATGAAATTAGAGTCAGTGAAATACATCCTTGGTTGTTCTCGTAATTTCCTGAAATTGAAGGCATCTAATTCTTATGCTTATTAGTATTTAGGTCTGCAGGACTTAGGTATTGACTACTGTACAATTTAATGAATCTGGTTTTTTATTGCTGATTAATTACTCTTTAGTTTTGTCTATTCACATATTCTTCCTTATGTCAACATTTCTTTTATGTTATATTTGTCTTTTATCCATCTCTCCTCGTTTTCATTTTGGTTCTAGAATAGTTATTTTAACATCTGGTTTATGTACTTTCTTGTTGATAGGTATTGTCAGTAGTTAATGTTCTTAAGAATCACTTCTTGTATTCATTTGATGTCCTTGGAATTAATGTATTGATCATTTGCACTGAAATTTGATAGGTTATTTTCCATATTACGCTGCTTAACTCTGTTGAGCCAGTTTTCTTTTGGTTGCTGTGTATTGACTTTCTTGTTGGATTGCTCTCTGTTTTCTTGGGCAGTGTTTCTGTTTTAGAATATTTAGACTAGATATGTTTTCATACTTGAAATATAGCTCTATAATCTATTCTTTAGTCATCCCCTTGAAAGGCTGATTGTTGACTAAGATATAAGTCAGCCTCTTTCTTCAAAACGCTCTTACCCTCTATTAATGAGATGATAAATTATTACCTCATGAAGTGAAATAATCTGATTGGAATATTCTCATAACATAATTTCAGAGGGGGAAGAATAACCTAAAGAAGAGAAAGAAGGAATAATATGCAACACCGTGCTAGACAAAAAGAAAGACCATGAATTCGATGTAATGTTTTGTATCACTTGTCTAATGTTAATGAAAAATTTACTGATCTCCTTCCTTCAGGAATGCTGTTAAATTCTTTAATGGTTAAACAATTGTTTAAATGACAATCTATGCTTTGCATCACTTCTAGAGTAATTTTGACATTTATTACCGAGGTCTTGTGCCTCAAAATATTCTTTCTATGTTGCTCTATTTGAATCTTTCATCTTCATAGCCAATCATATATTCTTTCAGGAATATATTAATCTGGGGGGCCCTAGGAGAAGTGAAAAGATATACTTGGGTGGTCTAAAGGCTTTTGCTGATGGATCATTGGGATCCGGTAGTGCCCTTTTTCATGAGGTAAACATTATCATTTTTTTTACTCATTATAGTTACTCCTATAAGAGTGGGGGAACTTGAGTTCTCATTTGGGGTCTTTGGATGTGGAACCTATATCAATATGCACTTGAGCTTCCACACAACTGTCAGATGTATTCCATCTTCTTCTTATGTTTAACTAAATACTTTTGTAGAACTGATACATATGTTTCCATGTTTAACTTTTTTGTTGGGGGTATTCACAGCCTTATATTGATGAACCTGATAATTCTGGTCTAGAAGTAGCAGATATGAATAGTCTGCACAATATGATTGGACCAGCAGACAAAGCTGGGCTCCAGGTGATTATTTCATGGTTCATAGACACCATGGGTATCCATTTTCTTTTACAGGTCAGAAAAACAAGAAACAGATACTTATGCCGAGAACTGGTTTTCAGGTGACCATTCATGCAATAGGTGACAAAGCAAATTCCCTGATTTTGGACATGTATGCATCAGTGGTTTCTCAAAATGGAATTAGGGACAGGAGGTTTAGGGTAAGTAATGAAGCTATTGAAGTTGACTAGTATTAAATTTGAAGTAAATACCATGCACATTTCAATGGTGATCTAGTCTATTGCCCCCTATTCACCCCGTTGCGCTCCTCTTCCGGACATCAACTTACATTAAGTTTTCCAAATGCTCTTTCTTGAGAAGAGAGAGTCTCAGGAAAGGACAAACCCCCTGGCTTTTTACCTTAAAAATTATAATTTTTTAGAAGATAATTAAATATTGTATTATATAAGTTTAAAAAAGTGATAATGTGTATTTGAATGTGAAACATAAAAAAACATTAATATAAAAAATAAATTTTAGAATGTTTAAATTTAGCATGTAATTTAACAAATGCAGCGTATAAGTTAAAAAATACAGTGGTATGTAAATAACTTATGGACAGGCCACCTGTCAGGAGACCTACTCTTCTGAGAATATATTTTCTTGCTAAAGATATTAAAGATACACCACACTAGGTTTTCTTTTACCTAAGGTTCATCCCTAATGCTACTTGCAGATTGAACATGCTCAGCATTTGGCACCTGGTGCAGCATCTCGTTTTGGTGAGCAGGCTGTTATTGCTTCAGTCCAGGTATCTCTTTTGCATGCTTGATGTGTTATAAATATCTCCACATGTCCGGGATGGAGGAGGTAGTTCAGTTTCCCTTGTTTTTCTTAAATAATGTAATTCCTATGGTTGAGCCTGTGGAATGTATAGGATAAGGGTTTTTCTCCTTTTATTCTCGTGCCGGTCACAGTGTGTGCGTTATGTGTAGCAGTAATGAGTCAATTATCATTTCCAACAGCCTGATCACATGCTGGATGATGCTGATTCTGCAATTAAAAAACTTGGTTCTGAGAGAGCGGAGAATGGTTCTTATCCTTTCCAATCAATACTTGCTGGTGGTGCAACTCTTGCATTCGGCTCTGATTGGCCGGTGAGCTCAACAGTACTCTTTCTTGGTCTCCTTGGGGATCTAGTCTGTAGCATTACTTTTACTTGTCCGTGAACTTACATTTGATTGCCAATTTTCCATACCATGATTTTGTTTCAGTTTGCAGATATCAACCCTTTGAGCAGCATAAAGACTGCAATGAAACGGATCCCGCCTGGGTGGGATCATCCCTGGGCTTCACATGAGCGGATAAATCTGAATGATGCACTCAAAGCGTAAGCACTTCCCATAATCATCTCTCGCATTCCATTATAAGGTTTGAATTGCTGGCATGATCCATTTGCAGCGTTCTCATCGTTATTATCCCTGTCTTTCCGGTAGGCACACTATCTGGGCTGCTTATTCATGTTTTCTTGAGAAGGAAGTTGGATCCTTGTCTCCCGGAAAGCTGGCAGATTTCGCTGTTCTCTCCACCAATTCATGGGAATCTTTTGCTGAAGGATCAGTTGCTGTCGAAGCTACATATGTTGGTGGCATCAGGGCATATCCTTGAATTCACCATTTCACATGAAAGTAGTCTATGATTAGTTGGACACCAACTTGTGCATTTCCTTAATGGTGTAAGGAAGCTAATGTACCAATTCATGTATGAGATGCTTTGCATTGTTGTTTTCGTAAATTACTCATAGAGGAGAAAAGTTCACCAGTTTTACATTACATTATTACTATATAAAACAAATAATTAATTTGTTTTTGCACTATTTATTCTTAGAAAAAGATTCCATTATGACTGATATACTGTGGTGTCATGGAACCTAAACTAAAATCAAAGTATTGTACTCACCGTATCCGTGCAGAGGTACAATTTAAAAAGGGTAAAACGTCTGCAAATAAGCGATGCTTTGGCTTTAACAAAGGACAAGCTATGTCGTCAACAGCCACTCTGGTAGAACACCAGACCACTGTTAACAGCTGCAGCAGAAGATGCCTAGTATGCATATCTGTCTCGTGTTATAAAATGCTATTTTATAACTTATGCGTCACCATTGCATTGCATGGTAAGTGGAAAAACTCAGAAGAATTAGTGAAATCAGACAGATTTCAGCTGCAACTAAGGGAAACCTATTGAAATGCCCATACAGGATACCATCAACTTTAGAGTTGATAACACAACTCTCAGTTCCAAACTCAAGAACATGCCAAAATTTGACATAAGCAACTCCTAATCAAAGCTTTTACACATACTGCAAGTAGACTCTTATAGTATAAGGAAAAAAATACGTGTAATTTGAATAAAGAATATCTAAAATTTACGTACAGCAACTTGATGCCTGGTCACATAATTAAGCATGTTGCAACAATTTGCTGAGTAAAGAATTATAAAGTACCGTGCAAGCTATTGGACTACACTTATAGTGGGAATTTCTACACCTTTTAATAAGAAAAATTCCTTCTATAAAAAGATCTAATGCACCACCAAAAAAGGGAGATACCCCTCATTTGCTTTTTATGGAAACCGTCCATATGAGATCAGTATCCGAATGCACAGTTACAATATCTCCTCTCACAATATTTGACGTGCTGACTAGGCCACCAAATTTCATCTCTGTATTGCCTGTACACAGCACCATAACATACAGTATCAGGCATTACAAGTCAACTATAAAATATGAGTATTCCTTCAACATAATGTATAGTAACAGAACAAAGACATGTTTTTCTTGCTCACTGATTAATCCTTTAGCTCTGAACCATATCAACATATGCAAGCAACTGTAGGAGAAAACTCACTCAGATCCCATTGGAGGCCGGTGGTTGTGGTGCTCCTTGACGGCATACTTATAGGAGCTAGTCCACAATGTTGGCCCTCAATCTGAGAGTTAATACGGATCTCATGGTGATGGGTACAAGGAAGAAGTTGGATAAGGCAGTCATCATTCAAGAGAATAATCTGCATGGTCGAGAATTTATACAATACGTTGATATTCCCAATCTCGTGATCAAATCTTCCACCAAGAGCCCCGACAGCAAGAATGCATAGCTGAGATGAGTAACAAATGTATGTCAGGAACTAGACAATGCATCAATAGCCATAGATATTGATTTACAAAAAGTCTCAACCAAAATTGGACAGAACCCAATAGATGTGGGGAAAAAACATTAAAAGTAGCCAGACCCTGCTCTCTCATCATATCATGACTTACAAAAAATGAAATTGCAAACACTCTCGGTGGAAAAATTAACCATTTTGAGGAAAATCCATAAATTCCAAGATGCAATACTAATACCAGAAAGATCAACAAAATACCATCCTATGCAAGAATCAGAGAGCTAAAGAAGCTCACTGTACAAGGCTCACATTCAAGTTTTGCAGATCAGGTACATCATGAATGTGCAAAACACACTTGTGCAAATCTGTAGTGTCTTGATCATCAGAAGCATCCACTACTGTGGTTCCCTAAAAATATTAAGCATCTGCCACAGTGAGATATTATCCTTGAAAAGTCCTCCACAGAGGAACAAACTAAGTAATTCTTTTCAACTTAGAAGCATGGAGTTCAATGCAATACTGTCTTTTACCCCCCAACTCAATGCATTATTTTAGCACTTGACACACAAACAGATTGGAATGCGGTTTTGTCCACTTTAGGAGTACAGTGCAACACATACCCAGCCATTACATTTATCAGGTGTCAATAATTGATATTCCGTTATCAGCGTAACCATCATCCTTTCAGATACTTTATATGACTAGTCATTAGAGACGAAAATTCACAAAACAATGAAGCGTTTTTCTTATCACTTGATGCAGAAACCGTTCAAACAGCTAATACCAAGTCTTCACTAAAGTGGATATGCCAGTTAAACCTATGGTCAGACTTAAGCAGTAAAGTAGAAATTATCAAAATTTGAAATGTCAACAAGAGACTCTTTCATGGGCTAAATAGAACAGAACTAGCTTTGTGGACTCAGGAAAAAATGTGCAAATTTATTGTATGAAAGATAAAATAAATAAGCTCACCATGTTTGAATAGAAGTGTACAACATCATCCCTCACTGAATCCAAGTCTCCCTTTATCACATCCGGCTTGTACCTTTCAAAAAGTAAAAAAAAAAATTTACAGAAGGATTACAGCCTTTGGAAACTTCAAATATCACTAGCAGATTTGGCACCTCAAGTCCTCAACTGATTGAATTTAATGTTCCAAAAAACGAGCAATAATATTGCAACTATCTTATCAAACAGGCCACCAGCACAAACATAAAATTCTTACCAAAATATATTAAAACTTAGAAAACCATAATAAAACAAAGCCCACCCACAACAAATAGTAGAAAATGAAAAAAGAACGGCCGAAAGAAAAAAAATCCTTACTTGCGACGAACATCAAGGGCATCTTCCTTGGGAAACAATTGAGGCATCTCATCATACAATCTGTTAGCTCCTCCGTCAGCACATACACGTAATCGTGCTGCACTAGTAGCATGCCACATAAAATTACAAATCATACCAATACAAAATTACAAATAAAAGAAAAAGAAAAAGATTGGAAGATGACCCAAATATTCTTACCGTGCTCCCAAAGAAGAGGAGTGAGTCGTGGGAGTCGTTGGTTGAGGACAACTAATGCGTAGCTTCGTGTAACAGCTGGACCACCGTTTGAGTTCTGGTTGGCAGCAGTTGCCGGAGGAGGGAGGAGGAAATCATAAGGATGAATCATTAAATCCATGTCTGATGCCGGTGACCATCAAGGCCGTCTCAAACGATGTAGAGAATTGTCCTAATTAGCAAAAGTAGGTCCCCAAGTGCAGCTAAAAATAATTTTCCTATTAGTTCTGATACCTGCACAGTAAAACAAACACACATCTCCTACTTTTTCAATCAGATTAACAAAAACTACTTTAAAGTAAGAAAAATGTTAGATACCTACGGCCGCCGCGAACTACTTTAACATAAAATTACTTTCTGCCAACTCTCAAAAAGATTCACACTCACAAAAAGTCCAAGAGGAAGATTAAAAAAACTATGATACTCAAAAACTATCATAGCTGCAGCCTATCAGAACAACAATTATATGATGTGAACAGCCTAAACAAGGACAAGAAGTATGTAACAGCAAGGGGGATCATACTCAAAAAGTTCAAGAGAACGAGCTATACATGAAAGAATTATTTCCTTCAAGATTTAAAAATTCTCCCCTTTTTCTGACTAATATACTGTACACTCAAAAAGAGTTCTGTAGATGGGCTCTAAATTTCTTCAAATTCCAAGAAGAACACAGAAAACTAAACGTCCCGGAGCACTAATAAACATATTCAGGCCACAAATAATCAATCCTGAAACGGCAGATCAGACTATAACCCAGAACTATAAGAAAGAGCTAATTCAATATTCGTTTAGTACCTTCCTTGTTGAGGTTCTTGACGTAGAATGGTCTGATTTGGAGGTATATCACCTGTCAACACTCTTGCGTCTTCTTCCTTCAAATTCTGGGCATAACCTTCTCTGATTTAGCCCTAGAGCATACAGCAGGAGGGAAAACTAGCTGGTTATGGCGGTCGAGACTCCAAAAACAGATTTTTGAGTTAAATACCCAATGGGCAAGTCGCAGGTGGCAAGCAAATATACATATGGGTTTGTTTTCTGTTTTCATAATGTTTTCCTATATACGTTAGCATCTTGTAATAATGGAAACAAGAGCAAACTGGGTTTGGGTTTTCCTTACAACTAAAAACTAGGCCGAAAAGACTAAAATTCAGATTGTAGAGTAGAAAAATAATTCTATAAGTTTCTTACTGAGAAAAAACAAAACATCATCAAGAATAATGATCGGGAATCAAACCTCCGGTGACAAAATTACGTAGCCGATGAAGTAGAGATTCCGGCGGCTTCTGGAGTGAAGCTGGATGATGGGAGATGGAGAAAGTCAGAGAGGAAGCTAAACCGCTATGTTTGACTGCGTAGATGCTTCGCTTTTCTTTTTTTATAGTATACCCGTGTGGCGTTTGACTTGAGTCATTTCTTGAAAGACGGTCTTTCCATAAGTTATGAAAAAATCAAAGTTTAAATTGTAAATTTGAAAAAATCAAAATAAAATTTTCGGTTGTATTAATCGGGTCATAAACCTATCACTCCTAAATGTTGCATAATAAATTTTTAATATTGCAACTAAAATATTTAATCTTTCTATAATTTTAATTCAACCCCGTCTTTTCATATACCTATGAAAAGATGATTTTTTCCAAAACTTGACCTTGACTTGAACTAACTTTTGGTTTGGGGTTTCGTTATTAAAAGTTAAAGCTGGTTTGGACCCCAATTTTTGGAGTAACTTCAACGATTCTCGTTGCCACTAAACTATGTCAATAATGTATGGGACAATTTATGGTGTGTTTATAGAGTTATTATTTATATGTAAAGCTACTTAGTATATCGAAAGTAGGGAACTTTTCTTCAAAAAGTCTTTTAAAATATCTTAAAATAAATTTTTTATCAAACAATAAGCAGTACTTATCTTATAAGTAAAACAACTTATAAACTATGTCGAATATACTTTATGTTTGCTGTTAAATTATTTTTCAATTACTTTTACTACTTCCTCCGTCCCAATCAAATTTGTACAAAAAAAAATTCACAGTCGCCAATAAACATGTTTGACTGTAAATATGTGCATTTACGGACAACAGCGGCACATAAAAATTTGATATTTAGAAACTACATGTTATGAAGATCTAACCATATCTCATAAGATAAAATTATTATTCATATATATACTAAAATATGTGATCAAAGTTTAACTACTGATTCTACCTTGTATATCTTTTATACTCATTATATATGAATACACACAACCATAATTATTTGTGAGTTTTATGGTGAAACATGCTTACAATCTCCTTGTCGTGAGGACCGGCACACGAGGTATGAAGAAAGATGGTGCATTGGAGACATGCAAGTACTGACTTTGCTCATCTTCATCATCATTTTCATCAAAATTTTGACGACAGCCAAAGCATTCTACTGAAAAAACCCTTCAAGCTGAGACACTGAATCAGAAAGTGGCACAACCATAGTACAACCATAGTAAGATTGTCTGGTTCGAATGTAATTATAAAGTCATGTGCATCTCCTAGATTATTGTGTTGACATTTGCGAACTAGTGTTAAAGAAGAAAAACGTTCCATGTTGGAACATACTGCGGAAGTTCAGTTATGGCGACTAGAATATTGCGGCGAAATTAATTTGTGGAAATTTGGAGTTTTAGCAATATTTGATTCAGTCGTATGGAAGCATAATGGTTTTATAGAAAATCCCTATATTTATGGAATTGGATTTGCTTCAGATGCAAATAAGGAATAGGAATTTTATGGAGATAATTATGAAGCAATTCTGATCTGCATATGGATTATAAATAGAGGACATTAACGGCTGCAAGAAGTACGATTTTAATTGAGAAAATCTGCACATCAGATTTCTATCTTCCGAGAATCTTTGCAAGAGCCAGAATTTATATGTTCCCATATACGTGACATGTTGTTCAAAATTCGGAACGTATGCCTTAATTCCTCGGGAGGAGGAGATCTAGCGTCGACGAGTTTCGAGGTCAGAGAGAGTCTAATCAAGGCGGATCAATAGCAAGGAGAACTTGCAAAATCCATACATTTAGAATTAGAAAAGATAAGTATAGTTGTATGGTGTACTTTGTACCATATCTTTCTAATTAGTGGATTTAATCTGAACTGGGCCAGGCTCCGTAGACGTAAGTGGATTTCACCGAACTGCGTAACCAAGTTGTGTGTCTCGTGTGCTATTTACTTTACATACTTGGTTAAGTTAGGATATGTTGGAACATATGTCTAATAGTTAAGCTAAATCGGTAAAACCAAAATTTCAATGTCAATTTCTCTGTGACGGAGGGAGTAATTTTTATCTATATTAAAGGGGCTGGTAGAAAAAAATTCTGACAGACTCCAGCACCCTTGTAACTCCGCCATTGGATTAATTAGAATAATATGAAGGTAGGCGATTATACTCTGCAGTAACTGTAAACGAAACATTTAAGTTAATATTAGAATCATAGGCTTCTATCATAAAATTAATTGGTACTATGTAGGGTTAACCCGTGATCTTATATATTGAGTTATATGACTGTCAACCACCAATGTGGGACTCTAAGTCTAACACGCCCCCTCACGTGCAGCAGTATGAATCATCGCGCAAACGTGGACAGAAAGGGGTAATGGACCAACCTTGGACTCTGATACCATATTAGAATCATGAACTCCTATCATAAAACCAATTGGTTATATGTGGGGTTAACTTATGATTTTATACATTGAGTTACTGTCAACCACCGACGTGAGACTCTAACAATTTTGTGTGAGGCTCTAACAATTTTGTGTGAGACACGGTTGCTCCTAATGAAAAAGCGGATCCGTTGTTTTTTTAAAAATAAAAAATTAAGACTCCTTTGATAACGCTGTCAAATTTTAAGATCTACTTGGTACTCACAAATCTCAAGGGGGCAATATGTAATTTATCCCTGGAAAAAAGAATCGTCTAGAAGGTAGAAATATTTTTGGGATTTGACAAGAAAGGGCAACAGCCAACAGGGGTGCTGCTAGCATCTCATTCTAGCGCGCGTTCCATTTCCCGAAACCCAAGGCATCTCTTCCAATTCCAATCGGAGACCCAGCCAGAACAACAAATCAACCAAAATTCTCACGTTTTCTCTCTGCAATGGCGTCCGCAACTACCGCCACCTCGAAAGTCGAAGCCCCCGAGAAAACCCTAGCTAATCCCCAGTCCACCGAAGCTGGCCAAATATCCAGTCCTGAGGACACAGCGGCTATATCCGCCGCCGACGCGCCGCCGTCGTCTCCCGGCGCAGCTGAAAAGACCGAAGCCGATGGCAGTGGACCGGTAACTGACATTCAGAAGAAGATGAAAAGAGCCGAGCGGTTCAACATGCCCGTGCAACTATCCGAACAAGAGAAACGGTCTTCCAGAGCCGAGAGGTATAACTTTCTTGCCGAGCATGCATTTTCTTTGCGTTGATACTATCGTATAACTTTGATTCTCTGAGACTTGCTTTATCGAACTGAGATTCTTGTGCCCTAGGTTAGATGCCGATATTGAAGTAGATTTTTTATGTGCCATAGGTTTGAGGTTGAAATTAAAATATTATTCATGTGGCTATTTTTCTCACCCTTGTTTTGGTTTGGAACTCTCTCGCTTATCATTTTGCCTTTAGTGTCATCCAATTGCAAGGAGAATGTGCATGGTGGGATAGATAATTGTGCTCTGCCCTTAGTCCGTCAGTTTGTTCAATTATAATGTCGATTTGTTGAATTATAAGACCTTGAACTGTTCTTAATCTGTTTGGCCCTTATGTCTGTTTAGGTAATTCTATAGCCGCCTGCTAGCCAAAATTGATTAAATATTTGTAGCTTATTATTGTCTGTTCACTCTGCAACAGATTTGGCATGGGTGCTGGTCTACAGGGTTCAGAAGGATTGAAAAAGGCAGAGGAGCAGAAAAAGAAGGCTAGGGCTGAGAGGTTGGAATTCTATTTCTTTTATGTGTACTAGCTACTGGATAAGGAAAAATACGATGACACTTTTTTGGATGAGCTAAATGGGCTTTGTAATTGCTTCTCGGGTTTGGGATCGCTCCGTCAACGACTTCTATTGATGAAGATGCTTAAAAGAAGGCTAGGCTTGCTCGGTTTTCTCCAGCTTCTAAGCCTGACCCAGAGGAGGAGGATCAGAGGAGGAGGATAAACACAATAAAGTTATAATCAGCTTAATGATCAATATTCTTTTGAGACATATATTTGCAGCTCTTAATTTGTTACTTTGGTTCTCTGTTACTTTTTTGGATTTTGTTTAGGTAGCAAAAGGTTTCTTTGTTCCAGTCTTATTTGGTCATGCTGTTGAAGATGAGTTTATTCAACCTCATCATTCGGACCAGATATTCGAAACTTACATGGTAATTTTCTTCCCTAGCAGCCATGTATATTACCGCTATTACCCCGTAGCAAAGCTCATGAATATGTTTTTGCCTTCAAGTTCTGTACGTTATAGCTTTTGAACGCTGGATCGTGTCTCCATGTTACACTCGATTTTGGCAAGGGGACAAAAATATTATCAGGTTCGAGGGCGATCATAACTCTTCCCGCACACAATTTTATTTCGATACTGTTAGCATATTTTTCAACAATGTTTTCCAACCTCCAGGGGATGAAGTTGGGGGTGCATTCTTTGACATGCCACGTGATTATATTGGCAGGGTAACATGTAATTCATGCCCGTCTATATTTTTCTTCTCAAAATCACTGTTTATCCACCTAATATCATTGTTTCATCATACCACTTTACAGGGTACATGGAGTAATATTCACGAAATGAGAAATTCGGATAACCTTTTGTCTGCCCCTACGGGTATCAGTTACTTTACTTCATTCTCAAGTTATATGGTTCTATTTTTCTTGCCTGAGAGAGGTAGTAACTGATTTTGCATTCTGCAGCTGGTAGCACCGAGGATGCTATTAGAGAACTACGCAGCAAGAGACTCGTAAGCAGGACGGAGGTAATAAGACTTGATTGTCGTTGAAAATAAAGTTAGATTCTTAGTGCTTAGTTGTATATCGTGACTTGTATGCTTCTGTAACCGTATTTACGCAGCTGATCTTTGTTTC
>JAULKJ010000011.1:6195419-6214078 GCA_032355405.1 Rubia balearica | reverse complement strand
AAAAATCTCCCCAATGCTTACCTTCCCCCGACAAGGGGAAACTCTGTACCTATATGTAGCAACGATCAATGACACCATCAGCTCAACCTTGGTTAAGGAGGAAAACAAGGTAAAAAATGCTAGTGTACTATGTAGGCAGAGCATTACAGGGCCCAGAGCGAGGGTATACTAGCCAGGAAAAGCTCACGCTAGCACTAATCCACTCAGCGAGAATGTTGTGACAGTATTACCAGGCACACCCAGTGGTGGTATTCACTGGGGATGGCAATGAGGTGGGAAGGGTGCAAATTATGGTCACTTCATAGCCATTGCTATCTAAAATTTCATACTCATATCCGCCTCATCACTCATGGCAGGTACAACATTAAAATCCACCCCGCCCCATCACCCACTTAAGTCTATATACTCACTTCAAATCCACTCCACTCACCTCATCTACACCTCCAAAAAAACCTAAAATTTTACTTTAAAATGAATTATAATTTTAAAATTTTAATAATTATTTGAATGAAAATATTATAAGTATGATATGTGCACTATATATAAATAATAGCTTATTATATTAAATTAGTGTGTGCATTGCTGGTCTAGCGGGCGCAGATAAGGTGGGTATAAACTAATATCCACGCCTGACCCACTACCAATGGAAGGTATCATTTTCATATCCATACCCACCCCACCCCCATAAAAACTACCTCCATACCCACCCCATTGGAGTATATATAGGGCGGACCTCCACAAAAACCTGTCTCACTACCATTCCTAGTAATAACCAACTAACAATTAAATTCGATCATTACTTGAATGAAAGCGTCGAGAAGATTTTTAAAATGAGTGGTAGAACTGGGGCAACATGCAATCAAGTACACACCGTGAGAATTAATAAAATGACATGTGATAGCAGATTTCTTGGCAGAAGCACCAAAGGAGAAAGAAGTGAAACTAGCGACTCCAGAGCAGAACGAGAGCGAACAACTCCAGTGAAAGCAGAACAAGCTTAAAAGCCAAATTTATGGAAGCTATAAATTGCCATCCCCAGTTATATGTTGATGGTGCATTTGGAGTAGAGGGAGCAGGCACAAGCCTAGTGATTTAGGATCCTAGGGGGCAAAGGTGATCTGCACCCTGTATTTCAAGTTTCATGTTTCACTCCTCAAACAATGAGGCTGAATATGAAACATTAATAGCGGGCATGGAAATAGCGAGGAAGCTGGGAGCAAAGAAGTTGCATGCTTTCAGAGACTCAATGTTGGTGGCTAACCCACATAGCGAGCAGTACACAGCCAGAGAGCCAACACATGATGAAATACTGGGACAGAATGACAAGTCTAACTTCGGAATTTGAAGAGTTTGATATCATGAGAGTGCTAAGATCACAAAACACTAGAGGCCACACTCTGAGAAAGCTGCCATCTTTAGCCCATGGGCACCTGACCAAATCAGTTCTAGTGGAGGAATTAACCCAGGGTCAATAGACACAAAGTTGATCAGAGTGATACATGGCATAGCCACAAGTTGACTGACGCCTATCAAAAACTTCTTGGATAATTGAGTGATAATGGCATATGAAAGGCAGTAAGGACCATAAACAGAAACACACTTAGGTATGCCATGAAATTTGGCTACTATACAGGTGTGGACATACAGAACCTTGGCTCACATGTGCAGAGTCGAAGCTGGCATACATGAGGAATATTGCTTGTATATTTGGAATCCCCAAACCATTACCAACGACAATGGAAAACATTTTTCCAATGAGCCATTCTGATCCTGGTGTGCAGGCCTGGACATAAAAGCAGCAGTTCAGCTCGATATCCCATCCCCAAGCCAACGGGAAAATTGAGGTAAACAACAGAAAAATACTTCATGGTCTAAAGAGTTTGGGACATGCCAATGTAGAATGGGAAGAGGAGTGAATGAGTGTTATATGGTCTTACAAGACCACCCCAAGAATGACAACACAGGAGTCACTATGTTGTCTGTGCTTCGGCAGTGAAGCAGTGCCCAGCAGAAGGGTAGTCGAGCCTTTGTCCAAAGAAGACAATGATCAAGCCATCAAAGAAAACCTAGAAGGGGTTAGATGAGCTAAGGGAGAAAGTGGCACTGAAGGAAGCAACGTATAAATCAGGATGGAAAAACACTATAACGGTAAAGTAAGGTTCAAATCCTGGAAAAAAAGAGACATTGCATTGAGAAAAAATGAGGCAAGCTAAGTATAAGGCCAGAAAAAACTCGACACCACTTAGGAATACCCCTAAGAAGTTGTAAGATTAATGGGAAAAGGATCGTACATAGTGGAGACAATGGACGGAAAATAAGTATCTTGCACTTGGAACATAACCAATCTGAGGAATATTGTGCCTGAACAGGTACACCACTTCCATTGATTGTTAAAATATGTGCTTTAAATCCAATCAACATTTCAGGTAAGATTCATTCTTTTCTTCTTCTTTTTTGAAAAAAAAAAGATTCATTCGGTTCACAAACTAGAACCAAAATTAAATTATTAGGTACTCGCTATTGTCCTCACTCTTTAAAATAACACTTTTTTATATATAAAAAAAGGAATAAAAATGGTGAAGATTTAATTAGGAGGTAAAAAGTAAAATGATTGGAAGTAAATAATCTAGGATATGTTAAAAGTGGAAAGAACTAAAATAAAAGGATCTCTAAAAATGGAAAGTTCCACATGGAGTAGGAGTAGAATAAGTTTCCATACTATCATGTGTTGTACTCCCTCTATGTCCCAATTCATGACTATTCATTTAGTCAAAATTTCTTAGTTTTAATCATAAAATTGAATTAGCGTACAAGTATAAATGTTATTGTGTGATACATTGTTAGATTCGTTATAACATATATTTTCAAAATATCAACTTTTCACAGGTTTTAATTATCTTTATTGAAAGATATTAAGGATAAAACATTTGTTAAGTCAGTTGTCAAAAGTCAAAGTGTGTAGATTGAAAATAGAGGGAGTATTGGGAATCATTTTTAAGAAGCTATTTTATAATAATATCTCGAACTTTAAGAAATCACTTTAATTCAGAAAGTCTCATTGATAAAAATATAATACCAGTATTATTTTTTCTGATGAAAGTACTAATAATATCTAAGAGAATTTTATAAGTGGTAATCACATTCTGGAAAAATCATATTTTGAAGGGAAAAAATCACATTTTACATCATCGTACTTTGAAGATTTCAAAATTCTCATTTTCATTTTTTTTATTCAAAATATGCCTAACTCCTTCCTCTAACTACTCCCTCTGGTTGTCTAATATTGGCACCAAAAAAATGACACACTTTTTTATTAAAAAAAAGAGCAGAGAAGATTAGATGAAAATAATTTATTATTTACAAAAAAGGAAAGTACCAATATAAAAAAAATGGAGGGAGTATATTATTTTCAAAATGATTCCGTAATGATAAATGTATTACCGTTCAAAATAAATAGAGTACAAAATAGATAAGAAAATACTAGTACTAATATAACTCTAGTACTAGTTATAAACTCTATCCATATTATAATCATATATTTGACTGATTCTAACAATGATGCAAATGAAACCTCTCCTTCCTTTCTTCTGATGTTAAACATATTTATAATGAAAAAGAATCCATTTTATTTTACGTGATGCTCCTACTGCTGTATTTTCCGCTTGTCCTTATTTGTTGATTATGATATGTTTTCAATGTCATAATTAAAATACCAAATATGTGTGTATAAGGATGGAGTGAGACGAATAATAAGACAATAAAATCGAAAGTGACCATCTTTTGGGGGAAAAGAAAAAAAAATCAAAGCAGTCTTTATGGGAAAGAGGAATAAAATATTATATAATAATGAATAACATGTTCTACTAAAACACGCCAAATATCTTTATTTAAACTTTCGAAGGATTCATCATTCATCCAACGACGATTATTTTGAAGGGAAAGAATAGAAGACAAAAGAGAATGTATGTCTCATATTTTACGCATGCCTAACTCACTGTGCCTTTGATTTATTGCGGCCATAATCCTCTCTTTTCTTTTCTTCTCATTAATTGGGTTTATAGGGTTCCCAACCATTTTCTATTAAAAATTGTTGTTGTCGAAAATGACTTACATCCAAGCGTTGCGCGAAAGTTTACATCCAAGCGTTGTCCGAAAACTTACATTCAAGTGTTGTCTGAAGGCTTACATCCAAGCGATATCCGAAAGCTTACATCCAAGTGATGTCCGAAAGTTTACATCCAAGTGATGCCCGAAGGTTTACATTTGAGGCACGGATTAGATATTACAATTCTAAACTAAGGTCTCAAATGGCTAAAACAGAGATACACAAAGGCACTAGTGGATAATACACTACTAAGCAAAGGCCAATGTGGCAACAAAGAAGGGCATATCAATGATAAATGGTTATCATTGTGAACCGTTAGTGTAGTCACATTAATACAACCAGAGACTACCATCAGGAGCAAATACAATGAAGTATCAAATAGACACACAAAAATTAGAGTGCGTAGGGTTATCTCTAACTCGTCCCCAAAAGCTTAAATCTAATGGACCAAAGTCTATAAATTTGATTTAAATCCTCAAAAAGAACAATATCGCCAAAAATCAGTTTATTTAACGATTTTGATTTGGATTTCTCCTAACCGTCTCTTTGGATATCAAATTTGAATTCAATCAAATTTTATCAGACTCAAGTTGTCAAAAAAATAAGTATTGACACAGATAATTTTACCCGATACTTAAATTAAAAACCATTTTAATTCAAAGCCCTTTTAAAATTAAACTGAATAGAAAAAAGAAAGAAAATAGAAATAAAGTATCCCACCCAGAAAAATATAAAGGTTATAGAACCATAAAAATAAAATAAAAAGAAACAACCTCTCTTATCATCTAAATCTCCGAAAAATTTGAAAAAACAGCATCCAAATCTGAATTTTTTTTACCATTTATCTGCCGCCTTCGCGTGGAGTGTATCGGTAGAAATGGAGTCGTCACTCCAATAAAAAAATGAAGAACCCCAACAGCAGCAGCAGCAGCAACAACAACAACAACAACAACAGAAAGACCTCGTCATTGGACCTGGACTCGTGCTTGACTTGGACTGAGTCAGACTGAGTTAGACCGAGTCTGATCTAACTCTGCTTGTCTTCTTGGATTTGCACCAGAGCCACTGTGCTCAGATGCCGTGAAAATCCACTGGGCTCGGACGCCGTGGAAAGCCACCAGGCTCAGATGCCGTGGAAAGTCATCGGTCTCCGACGCCGTGGAAAATCATCGGATTATGGATGTCGTGGCATTCGCCGATGTTGACTTTCGAGCTGACCCATACTGTGGACCCCACCAGAAAGGGCTCCGAGAAGACACCATGGGGTAGCAGCTCTGTGATGGCTCTGTGGTGGCATCCGACCCGTTGAACCGCAGCTCCAGGCCAGTTGAACGCCACGGGCAAAGGTCGTATGCCATAGTTGTGATGTCGTGAAGGAGTTTTTCAGGGAAGAGATGGGAGAGAGGGGTTTGGGGGATTGGGAAGGGTTGGAATGGGATGGGGGCGCCGCCTGGAGTGGTGGTCGGCGGCGCCGGCGCCCCCCTTAGTTAAAGTTTGTTAGGGTTTCTAGAGAGAATTGAGAGAGGGGGAAAGGGCCAAGTCTTACCTGAAAACCAACTGGAATATGGTTTGGGGACCAAACAAATCATTTTGAATTTGTTGGATAGCGAATGTACGCGGTATTGGCATAGAGGACCAAAAGATGGTATTGCGACATATGTTGGGGACCAAAAAATAATTTAGTCTATTTTTTATTTTCATTTTATGTTATTATTTTTTAAAAATTATTATAGTATTAATAAATATATTAATTTATTTTAAATAATGAATCTTATGTAATTATCATGTAAGAGTATTTGTCAATGAAAGGATCACCTTTAAATATATCTACTCATTACTTATTTAAATTATAATTTTAAATTTTCATTCAGTGCATCGCCACGGGTGTTATCTAGTTATATTTCTATACTCCACGTATACATTCCATCATCGAACCAAGTGATTTTCTTTTTAATTGTTTATGAGCAATAGGCAAGTGACTACTTTAACCCCTAAACTATTGTTATTGTTCTGGATCTCTATTTATTTTTTAAATACTCTTGACCCATGAAGTAACAAAAGTGTTAAGTCGCATCACTTCCATCTTGTCAAACCTTTAAATTTAACTTTTGTTGTCAAACCGTAAAGTTTAACTTTTGTTAATATTTCCAGGAGCAAAATGTCTTTTCATATTCAACCACATATTTCTTTACAATTCAAAAGAACGTCTTCTCAACCAATGTGCGGCGCGTGATAAATCTCAACTAGGAACTCGTCATCATCAACAACATCTGAAAGAAAATATCTCAAATCGGATCCCGTACAATTCGAGAAAATATTCTTTTGAATTGTAAATAATTTTGGGGTTAAATAGGAAAAAATATTTTTGCCCTTTAAATTGTCTTCGAAAGATGAACTTAATGATTTTACTAGACAAAAGTTGCACGACTTAACACTTCTATTAATGTAGAGGACCAAGATTATTCAAAAATAAAATGAATGATCAATAGTGACGGTAACAATAGTTTAGAAACCACTGAAATCATTTGCTATAAGCTATATGATCCCACAAAAAAATATCTACATTTTATACATTGCTAGTTCTACATTATCTTACTTATGCTACTCTGCATTATTCGTTTAGTTTGACGGTAATAATAATATGATTAGTGTTATTAAGAAATTTTTCATGTTAAAAATCCTAGTACTTCGAAATGTAAATTAGAGTTAAATGCTAAAATATCAGTATTTTTAGGTTGAAAATATCATTCTAATTATGTAAAATTTGAAAGTGCAAATCTAATATTATTATTTGGTCGAAAGTGTCAATCTAACTTTGGCAATTGAATTGTGATTGGAATTTTTTAATATGACCATGATACCCTCTGGGAAAAATTTAAATTTGAAAAACATGAAAAGATTATGTTACCCTTTTTTTCTTCTTCTTCTCCGCAAATTCTTCTTCACCTTCTCCTCAAATTCACCTTCTCTTCTTCTTCACCCGCTCTGTACTACGACCACAAGTTGTATGCTTTCCCGGTGCAGGAGGTGGTGGAAGCACTTTCTCCACTCCCAGTGCGACGTCGTTGAGTTGGAGTGGATCGGATCGGTGGTGCTCAAGCTCAGCCTGACGTCGTTCAGTAGGAGTGGTGGACTTTTTTATTTGGTGAAGACGAAGACGAAGCGAGATGAAGGTGGGAGATTTTAGAGGGTTTTCTTATTTGGGGTGTTTTCGAGATTAAGCGGCATCGTTCAGTCAGAGCGGCTGGGGTTTTCTGATTTGGTAAAGGCAGAGGTTTCTAGGGAGTTTTTTGATTTGGTGATGGGCGGTGGAGTCGAGGTGGTTAAGGTTTCCGATTTGGTAGCGAGAGCTGAGATGAAGACGAAGTTGGGATGAGTTTGAGTGAGTGGAGTTTTCTGAGATGGTGGCAGGTGGTGAAGTTGAGATGGGTAGGGGTTTTGACTGAACGGCTGGATGGTGGCGAGCAGCGGGGGGTTTAGGATTTGGTGGTGAGCGGTGGCGAGATGGTGGCGCGGCGGTGTCGTGCGGTGGAGCAACGACGATGGGTAAGGATAAAATAGTCCACACAAATTTGGTTTTATGTCAAGGGGTATTTTTGTCTCTTTTGAATAGGTCAATGCCGAAATAGTGCAATTTGGATATATTAGCACAATTGTTCAAAAACTTGGGATTAGAATTGTATTTTCAAATTTTACAAGATTAGATTGACACTTACACAAAATAATTAGGTTAATGTTGTATTTCTCCCTATAAACTACTCCCTTCGTCCCAAAATCATTGGCCTATTTACTTTTTCAAAGTCAAATTTGGTAAATTTTGACCCTAAATATAAATAAATACTATATGTATAATAAAATATCATACTATGATATATTGTAGACTCATCTTAACATCTACTATCTAAATATCATTTTTATGCGAAAATATTATATGTAATTAGAGATATTTACGGTCAAATATGATCATTGAAAATCGTAAAAAAATAAATAGGTCAATAATTATACGACCGAGGGAGTACGTGAAATATAATGGAAGGAAATTAACACTTATAATAATTTTAGTGGAAAGATATATTTTAGGAAGAAAGAAAGAAGAAGAAGAAGAAAAGTGAAGTATAAAATGTACTCCCTATGTCTCACATCTATTTTCACTTCTATTTTTTAGACGTTATTCTCTATCAAAATTTGATCGCATATTTGAATGAATTTATGAATAATAATATTATTGTATATGATATTGTTCAATTCATCGTAACAAGTAATTTTAAATATCAACTTTTTATTTACCGTTATTATATGTATATAAGTATATTAACGGTTAAATATATATTTTGAATAACGTGGTAATTATGACCGTGCAAATGCAAGTGGGACGGAGGGAGCACATTAAACTATTGCCGTATTTGAGAGGAGAAACCTTATCTGGTTTATCACCTCTGCCCGCAAACACTCGGACTCTGTACTTTCCTTTTCCATGGCAACTCAACATTTCACGAAATCCCCTTTCTTCTACCCACTCAATCCCTCATCTTTGGATCTCCGAAGAAAGCCCCGGCCTCGAACCGCCCCGAACCGCCATTGTTGGCGACCCGTGCGGTCCTACAAGGTGTCGATCGAGCACCAGGGGAAGGTAACGGAGCTGGAAGTGGAGCCCGACGAGACCATCTTGTCCAAGGCGCTGGACTGCGGCATGTCGGTGCCGTACGACTGCAAGCTCGGCGTGTGCATGACCTGCCCCGCTCAGCTTCTCAGCGGGAAGGTGGATCAGAGCGACGGCATGCTCAGTGACGATGTGGTGGAGCGCGGCTACGCGCTGCTCTGCGCGTCGTACCCCAGATCCGACTGCCGGATTCGGACCATACCCGAGGAGGAATTGCTCGCTATGCAGCTTGCTACTGCCAATGACTGAGGATTACTAGTGTGTCTAGTGATGAATTGATGCTGTACTTCACTCACTCACTTGTGTATCGATCGATGCGTTTTATTATTCTAATGCATTTCGTTGAGTTGATGCAGTTTCAGATTCGTGTTTTGTTGTTCTTGATGCAGAGTAGATGCCTCACCATAATATTTAGGGAGGAAATAGTTATGTACGAGTTATTTTTGCTGCATTTTGTTTGGTATTGGAGGGATTATTATCATCTTATGAGGTGAAACTTGTGTCTTAAATGTGTTTGCGTATGACGTTAGAAGGGATAGAATTATGCGATGATTGATTTTTGCGATGTTGGTCATGGTTGCTGGCGCTTCATATGAAGTTTTTGTGGTTGGATTTGGATAGTTTGGTCATAGGTAACGTGCAATAGGGAAATTGTCTGAATAATGCACTTTGTAGTGTTAATTACTATTACTGATTGTGGAAAATGTATGGTTTTTATAAGAGCACAGAGGATTTAATGGCTTAATAATTACTTAACCCCACTGATTACTACACATTCTGTCACTATTGAATCCTGTATATCCTCTAAAAGTTTTTTCATAGTTACATTTTTCATCACCTATTAGAATATTAGAGATCATATTAAATATGCTAATACTAACCCAATAATCATACTTTCTTGAGGGGTATCTGCATTTAACCAGTTTTCCTATCAAATTTGTCATATTGAATGGTTAGACACTTTCTTTCATTTCTAGTGATACTGAAGCACAAATGTGATAACAAAGCGTGCAGTTCATGTAGATGTTGAACTGGCCCTAGCTCGCTGACCATTCCACGTGAAGGTGAAATGAAAGGCACTTTTCAGCTGGCTTGAGTTCCTTCACCCTCCAATGGTTAGAAAGTTTTGATATATCGTAAAACCCACGATTGTTAGGAATGTGTGTATTTATATGTGTAGGTGAGTTACAAAGTTACGAAGTACCGCTAGTGGAAACAGTTTGATTAAAGACGGTTTTATTGGACCAGAGAAGACAATTTTCTAGCGCCTACTCTGATCGTGCCTTTGATCGTTCAATCAAAGGCGGTTCCGAGAACCGCCTTTTATTGGGTCCGAAATAGGTTCGAAAAGGATTTGTTTCTTATCATTCTTCTATTCCTTCTATAACTCTATTACCCATCAAGCAAAATGTAGGATTACTAGCAACACATAGCTTGGAACGCAAAAATTCTAACTGAGGAAGATGTAGACCCTTTGTAAAGACGTCAGCAAACTGAAGAATGGAGGAAACATGAGATACCTTGAACTTGCCAGAAGATATTATCTCACGAACAAACGATAATCAATATCAATGTGTTTGGTTCTCTTATGCGAAACTGGATTCTCAGCAAGAGAGAGAGCACTATTGTTATCATACAACAACGTAGGTGGCAAACGAATAGACATACTTAAGTCCCTGAGATGATTCATCAACCAATCTAGTTCCACCGCAATATTGGACATAGCATGATATTCTGATTCTGAGCTAGAACAAGACATCATAGGTTGTTTCTTAGCACTCCACGAAACATGAATACCGCCAAGGAAGATGGTGTAACCATATGGGGACCTATGCGTCTACACATCGAGTTCAATCGGCATCAGAATAGCTAAGTGCTGGAATAACAGACAAATTCATGCGAAAGACCAAACCATGCTGAAGAGTACCACAGACATAGTGCAAAATACAAGTGATAGTATGAAAATGGTCATCGGTGGGTGCCTGCATAATCTGATTGACCGTATTGATAGCATAAGACATTTCAGGTATTATGATTGCTGAAGTGCGCCAACTAAGGACCGATAGAGTGTGGAATTACCAAACGGCTTGCTAGAAGAGCTGAGAAGTTGCAAAAAAAACCCACAAAAGGTGTGGTGACGAGCGCAGCATCTTGCATGCATCCACAAGTCAAGATATCTATAGCATATCTTATCTGACCAAGGAATAAGCCGTTTAAAGTAAGAACAATCTCCAAACCCAAAAGTACTGTAAGATGTCACTATCAGTGATCTTAAACTCATGAATCACATGATCAATGAACCTATGAATGAGAGCATCATCATTCCATGTAAGAATAATATCAACATAAAACAAAAGATAGAGTAAGGGGCACCTTTTGCGACATAAATAATGAAGTATCCTATGAGATGCAAACAAAACCAATGACAGTGAGAAAAGAGTTGAAGTGTTGAAACCAAGCAAGAGGAACCTGTTTCAACCCATAAATTGCCTTGTGCGGACGAAAAACATAATCATGACAAATATGATCTTCGTAACAAACATGTTGCTTCATGTAGACCGTCGAGTCAAGAACCCTATTAAGAAGGCATTTTTGAAATCCAACTAATGTAACGACCACTTACGAAGAATAGCCAGAGATAAGACAGTGCGAGCTGTGAAAGCCTTGACTACGGGGTGAAAGTGTGATCATAATCAAAACCTTGAAGCGTGAAAAAACTTGCGCAACAAGTCTCGAGGTGAAGTAGATCCCTCTGCTTTCGAAACTCTCCACGATCACCTTCGCACACATATGCCCACTTTTTGTGGTGGTGGGATTCCTGGCGGTGAGTTTTAGGGCGGCGGCGGCGGCTGAGCAGAGGGTGTGGTGGTGGTGGGATTCCTGGCGGTGAGTTTTAGGGGGGCGGCGGCGGTGGCTGAGCAGAGGGGTGGTGGTGGTGGGATTCCTGGCGGGTAGAGGGTGTGGTGGTTGCGGAGCGGCGGCGGCGGAGAAGATGAGTGAATAGGGTTTAGAATAGGAATCAGGTTTAGAGAAGATGATTGAATAAAAAATAATTGTAATTTTAATTCCAGGGGTAAAATCGTCTTTTCATATGAAAAACCACCCAATTAACCCAGAATACCGCCTTGGGGACCAAAAGTTTGCACTTTCGAAATGTTGGGTACCGTTTATACGCGGTTTTGCTCTCGAGGACCAAAACATGGTATTAGGGTGTATCTCTAGGACCAAAAAAATAATTTAGTCAAATAAATAATACTAAAATGTTTAAAACTTCTTAAATTAAAAATCAGTATGGTTTAGACTGAACACACTGAAAGTAACTCTTCAAAAAAATTGAGCTGTTATGATTAAACAAATTTTTTTAATAACAAAAGCTTAAAAATTAATTAAAAACTAATTGTGAAACAAGTTGAAGTGTCGACACTCACCTTATTGGTTAGGGTTTTCGTAAAGAGCCGTTAAAACCTAATTATTACGAAATAAGTACCTTTTGACAAAGAACGCTACTTTATCGGATTGAGCATCAACAACTTCGTAAACAATTTGCTAAAGAATTTTATGCTCAATTTCATAAATTGTGAACACAGTTAAAGTAGTTTTCCCCCTCTCTTTATCTCGTTTGAATAATATGATCCATGCACGTAGCATCCTTACTGATTCTGAAATAAACTTTTCGTATGGTTTAGCATGGTATCACCAGGTATCATATTATATGCGTAATCAATGAAAATTTATTACTCCCTCGGTCCCCGTCCCAGAGGAATTTGCACAGAATTTTTTTCACGATCTCCAAGACAAGTGTTTAACTGTAAATATATATAAAATTGATATTTAGAAACTAAATGTTCCGAGAATATAATAATATCACATACGATAATATTATTATTCATATATCTATTCAAATATGTGGTCAAAATTCGATAAATTTGACTGTCAAATGTTAAGTGTGCAGATTCGTTTGGGACGGATGGAGTAAATAAATGCCTAAATAATAGGAGATAATGTATTAATTTTTTACCGTAAAGAGTGCAATAAATTACTGAAAATACTTTGTGGTGTGTATCCCCAATGTACGGTATTACCGTATTTTTAAATAAAATTGTTTGTATTTTATCAATTTTAATTCACTCGTCTTCCATTACTGATTCTGTTTTTTTAAAAGCGATTTGTTTGACCTCTACTTGTATAACCTGTATTCGGTTTCCAATTATAACCTGTATTCACTCGTCTTTGGTCTTTTGTTTCGACTGAAACCTACTTCTTTTATTCAATATCTTCATTGCAGAAAAGCTATACCCTAATTAATCTTTTAGTCTGTAGATTTTCAAGAAAGTGTCGGTTTTCTCTGTAACTTCCTCGAATTGAGAAAGACGTGGTTTTAGCAATCCTGTTATGAAAAATTGAATGAATTTCCACAAATTTTTAAATGGTTTTTAAAAAACGAGAGATTGCTAGTTTTGTTGTTATATACAGTGCAACAATTACCATAAATACTTGACGTTCCCGTGAAATATATATTCAAAACATACTTGGTTCTGGAGAAAGTTTGACTACTTGGTCTGTAGCACAAATAGTTTTTCGTTAATTGTATTTTTAAAATTATTTTTAAATTTTGTCAAAGTACGTACGTTTAATATATTTTTTTTCTTCAATTTAACCCTACTTATTAGCTATTTCTTGCCTTTCTCCCTGTTTCATCATTTCACTTTCCTTTACAAAAATTGTTAAACGAGGAAACTAAAAGTAACAACAGGACATACTGATTTACACAACACATTATATATTATATATAATCACAATTACAAACACACATACATATTTTTTTTTTATTCCACTCTCCTTATTTTCTTTTTCTTTTTTCCTTTTATTTTAAAACCTTTTCACATCCACGGAAATAGAAAACAGAGTTGCCCTAACAACGGCACACAACACACACTATATTTCTGTAACATAGTATAGTATTTACTAATATATTTAATTAAATATATGTTTGTAAAGAAAAACAACCGGAAATTGGCATCTAATCAGCATTCTCCCCGTCGCCGGTCCGACGCATTAAAGCCGCGTCGAACGGAGTCCCAACTTCAGCCACGGTCCACATTTCCGAATCATCCACTTTCGGCAACCCCTCGATGAGATTCTTCAGGATAACCTTATAATCCCGCGGAATCGTCGGCACCTCCGGCCCTAACGGAATGGCCATAACGGTGGTGCCGCAAGTAGTGTACACTGGCACCGGAATTGGACGTGGTGGTATAGCCACCGTCTGGAGGGCCTGCCGAGGGGTGACTGAGGGAAAGTTCAGGTGGCCGGGGGAACGGTAGAGCTTCTTCGCGGCGCAGTCGTAAGCCAGCGCAGCTTCACGAGCCGTGTTAAACGTCCCGAGCCACAGCCGTGCGCCGTTGTTGGGCTCGCGAATTTCAGCCACCCACTTTCCCCACACTCGCTGCCGGACACCTTTGTACGGGCAAGTGGAGTTTTCGGGCCCACCTTTGCCCCTCATCGTACCCGTTAGGGATGAAGATGAGCCTTTCAACAATTTTTTCTTTGGCCGGCGGTTGGTTTTCCGGCCATCGCCGCCGTTAGAAGCGTTGGTAAAGTCTTGAATATCCATTTTGTAAATGAAGAAGTTAGAAAACTGGGATTTATAAGGTGAGAGATTGTTGAAGAGTGAAGTGGGGGTGAATTTATAGGGAGAGTTTATGAAGAAAAATCTTTTGAGTGACACGTGGCTTCATTTACGAAGCCCAAACATTAATTATGGTAACAAACATCGTTACTGTATTTTGCAATAATAATTATCAAGTGACTACAATATAATAATATGAATTCTGTTAGAGATATAATTATTACAGTATCTTGAATATGCTGTGTAATTTTATTTGTATGAATTGGTGATAGACTTGAAGATGCATTTAGTATCAGTATTGTGTGAATCAGATTGCTGTGATTTTTGGTTCGCAAGAATTAATGGGTGAAGAAAACGAGGATGAGGATAATTACCTTTCTTGTTTATATCTCTTAAGTGCTCACTTCCCAGATCATTTGTCAATAGAGGAAAAGGTGGTACTGAAAGAAGAGGAAAGAAAACTGTTTATTATTAATTAAACTGATAATTATGAACATTCTATCTGTTTTTCTAATTTAAGGTAGTACATGTAATTTGGATATAATAATTTTTAAAAAGAAATGAGTGTAAAAAATTAAATGATGAACTTATAGAAAAGATAGAGATATGAAGGAAGTACTACGTAGTTAGTGCGGTCGGTGTAACTGTAATGTAATTAAATTTTCTTCATCTTTTACTTCTTGTTATATTACGAGTATCTCACTCATTACTTTGTATATTAATCTAGAAGTGAGATTGAATAATTAATTTGAAATAAAAAAGTCTATCTCGTGAAAGACGATCTTTTCATAAATTATGAAATGATTAAGGTTCAAACGATAATTAGATGAAATTAAGATAAAAATTTTGGCGTAAACTTATAACTACTGGAGTTGCATAATAAATTTTAATATTGAAACTAAAACTTTTTACTTTTCTATAATTTTAATTCAATCTCGTCTTTCAATATGCTTATAGAAGACGATATTTCCTAAAATTTACCTAAGGATAATTTATTCATTTTATTTTTGTTCAGCCGTCTAGTTCAAATTAAGTAAAAAGAACAGAGACTAAGAAGTTGAAAATTAATAAAATTTAAATTAAAGTTTCGTTTTCTATAGATAAGTTCATCTTTTGAAAGACTGTATTTTCATAAGTCATGGAAAGACCAAAGTTTAAAATGCAAATTAGAAGAAATGAAGACAAAATTTTCGGGTTGCATGAATTGGGTTATAATCTTTATAACTACTACACGTTGCATGATAATTTTTTAATATTGCAACTAAGATCTTTTACCTTTTATTATTCTAATTAAAACACATTTTTCCATAAGCCTATAGAAAAATGGTTTTTCCCAAGACTTTGTCCTTATCTGTATGTCAACTCAATTTAGTTTAATTTAGTTGAATAAATTATTAACTAATACTCTACTATTTAATTTAGTTTTACCTATCATTTATAATATGTTTTACTTTTGTTTACTTCAATTCAAAATCAAGTACATGGGTTTGTGTAGGTTGTTGTACATTTAATACAATAATTTGAAATTACAAGCAATCCTAACTCATGAAAGTTTATACTCAACTTAATAACCTTTTTAAATGTGAGTCGCACTATAATTTGATAGAGTGTTTTTAGTCATATCACCTAAAAATTAAATAAAATATATCATAGTTTAAAAAACTCTTAAAATTAATTTATAATTATTTATTTTAAAATTATGGAAATCTCGCTGTAATATATGGAAAATATATCAAATCACCTCATTATTTATATGAATTATAAAATGATGTCATTTAATGGTTAGAAAGCTTAAAACAAGACTTCGTAATATATTTTTATTTAATATTGATTAATTTAAATTATAAAATTTTATTTTAAATATTATTATAAAAGACATCCTTATGTGCAAAGAATTAGATGAGACGGTCTCACATAATTTTTTGGTGAGACGAAGGATCTAAATATAATTACTAAAAAGATATGACATGGGGGTGTCCTATAAATTTTAAATATATTAGTAATTAAAATATAGACAAAATTTTGAGAAAGACCGTCTTTTCATAGGTTTACAGAAAGAAGGGATTTAACAAGAATAATATAAAGGTAAAAGTTTTTAGTTGCAACATTAAAAATTTATTATGCAATGTTTAGTGTTATAAATTTATGACTCAATTAATACAACCCAAAAAATTTATCTTAATTTTTTTAATTGCAGTTAAAACATTAATTTTTTCATAATTTATGGAAATATTATTTTTCAAGAGACGAACTCTTAAAGATACGGTCTTGAAGACAATAAAAACAGAAAATACGGCATTAAAAATACACATAAGAATAGTAGTATTTTTAATGAAACGGGATTCTTTTTATGCGATTATTTTTATTAAGAATACACGTGGTTGCCAAGGATGGCAATCAGACCAACACATGTCATGCATGCATTGATGCATGCATGCATGCACTGATGCATGCATGCATGCACTGATCTGTATCTGCTCGACGTGGAGGCATCACAGCCGTGTGTATGTACATTGACTATTTGAACGTGGGCGCATCCCAGCCGTAGATTAACACTCGTAGTTTTGGCCATTGGCACTGCCGTTTTGGGGATAAACAAAATTGATCTCTGGGTAAAATCCAGAACATGCAGAGAGATACAAAAGCGTGATGTCATGTTGACATAAGCACTGTAACCAAAGGGATAATTATCAATTAATTAAAGTCATGATCCCTTGAATACGACGTCACACTATTATCGCATAACCAATCGGTTTTGCCGACTGGTTGGCGACGTCGCACACACATGTCGGCCAAGTTAATTTATGGTCTGACAGTAACGTGTGACGCCTTGCCCAAAAAAGATTAACTGAGCTAATTTTAATCAAATTTCAGGAATAATGGCCAACAATGCCAGCTCAAGCAGGCGTGCCCCAATTGAGGTGAGTGATTTCTTGTTTGGATTTAAATTCCTATAATTTTCTTATTTATTTAGTAATTATTTTATTGAACATTTCATTGACCAATGCAGATCCATAGCGATTCGAATGACGATCGTCGTCCTCAGAACAATAATAGGGAGGTCTGTCCATTCAACTTTATCCAAACTCTCACGAAGACAAACTTCGGGGATGTTCCGATTTTGGTAGGTCCTCTCTGTCACACATGTATTTCATTCTCAATTAACTTTTTCTATATGTTACTTTCATGTTTACTATTTTTTGTTTTGGTTTATAGATCAGTCTGTCCCAACCCACATTTCGGAGGTCCTACCGATGTTCAAGGAACCGATTGTCCTGCGGTGCAACGGAAGAGAGTATGACATGCGCTAGTCAGGCAACTGGATGTTGTAAACCCTGACCCCGACGGGGTTTACTCAGTTTCTTGTAGAAGAAGAATTCGATATTGGGGATACACTGTTATTCGAGGTGGTAAATGGTGTTGGGCACATTGTTTTTATGTCACTGTTCTTCACCGTCGTTTTTAGTTTTCATGCACTATTTTGAACAACTATTTAAAACTAAATAGAATAATATTAATTTTCATACATTTAACGTTCAATCTAGAATCTTTCCAATTAAATTTTATTTCAATATTTTTATATATCGTATGCAAAGTACGTAATATGAAACAACAATAATCCTTGAAAGGTCATTTCAATAATAAAATCAGAAGTAGACACCAACAGGAAAAAAAATTAGATGCAGAATCCTGTAGGGTTATATAATAATCTTCTAGCAGTTTCATAATCTCTCTCTTCAATTTTTTTCATCTCCCCTCCAGAGTAATTGGTACCCGTATGACTGGATCGTTCACCAAACCCAGAACAACATCAGCATATATTAAACAACACGAGTATATGTCACGGATTTAATGAGTCACAAACAACATGAGCATCATAAATGTCTGATCAAAATGTCCACAAAAAATAAGAGCAACAATGACCGTCTTATTGATAACGAAACTTTTCATAGTCAACATAGAATTCCACAAGTTCTTACGGTTGAACACTGTTTACTCTTAAATAATCATTTACAATTTCCTCTAGACCACACACTAATCCGCCCACAATCAAACTTGCGGTGTTTCTAAAGACTCAAAAAAAATATCTAACGATGAAATGTAAATGTGACATTGGGCTATCATGATTTTTGTCCACCACTGACCAGGGCTGAAGATTTTTTTGGTTTGGGCCGCTTGTCTATTTTGGCCCACTCATGATCATATGCGACGTCACATGATTTTCGGTCTTGTGTCATATTATCAAATTAGTTGCGACGTCAGCT
>JAULKJ010000011.1:6175376-6186678 GCA_032355405.1 Rubia balearica | reverse complement strand
AGAACTTTACAAAAAGACAGGCTTTGAGGTTTTGCACTTGACCATTATGTCATTTTGATTCATTTATTCGATAATATAGTTAGCATGTTCCTTGAAAGCAGAGTATGTGTAATGCTTTTCACTCTGCAGGTTGTTGAGGCTGCTTCAAGTCCTCTTTCAAAGGATCAGAGGCTGCTGATCCATAGAACTATGAGTCGCATGTGTTTCAGCCATCAGATTGTCAACCCGATCTGAGGATTGTAAGTGTACTATTTATTTCATACACACCCAATGAAGCCAATATCCAGTTGGTTTATGTGTGTCATGAACATGATTGATGGATGCTTGTACTTGAAGTTTGCTAGGCTTTAGGTGCAGTGTTTATACATATAGTATGGTTATTGGTTTGTGTAGTTTTTTTGCCTTCATTACTTGATTAGAGGCTAGTTTTATTACTCTGGCACCGACCAGAGGTCTCTAATCATTAGTTCATACTTCACAGGTTTGTTGACAATACACTACTGGTATATATGCACGGTTCTGCTGTGTTTTTCTAAAATTATGTTCAACTTTTTATAGTTTGTTCGCAAATTGAATTATAGTCTTTTCCGTATGTTCGATCCACTATAACAAGCACAAAATATCAGTATGGTTGTTGAACAGAACAAACCACATTCATTCTTACTAATGAAATTGAAAAGACAACAGTAGTCAATAAAAATAGAGCAGAAATAAGAATAAAACTAGAAGAAAATAATAAGCCACATCAACCTTCACTGTTAAAACACATAATCTTGTATTTAGTTCCTTGCATCACTGCTTTTGTTCAAAGGATATGAATAAGGACACAATCCATCATGCTTTGTTGAGCTAAATGATTCCACAAGTAAGAACCCGATGAAGTTGATATGATTCAAATAACTATAACAAGATCATAATCTTATCGATGATATGAAAAAGAAACTTAATATTCTTACACCTGAAGAAGTTCAAATTATGGTCTGTGTTATGTACTTAAACCTTTACATGCTCAAATATTGTCTTGTATTTCTCTTACTCGAAGCTACTAAAATTCAATCGAGCTCGCTTCTTCTTTTTCATGTTTATGTTGTTTGATGGGGATTATTTCTGTGACAGTACTTGGAAACTGCTCTTACTCATCTTCTTGAAGCTCGTCATTTATCACAAGATGTTCCTTTGAGCCAAGAGAGTCCTGAGCTTTGCACTAAATTTTGGGATCAGCTCCGGATATTGGACAATGTGTGTAGTTCATGGCCTGGTACTGCCTCAAATATTGGAAACTAAGGTGGAGGTCTTGGCTGGATGATTTTGTCTTGCTTAATTAGAAGTTGAGGGGGAATGACATATTAGACGTTAGTTAAATTAATGGTTAAGTACATTTGTATCCTGAGTTGGAGCCAGAGGTGTGCTTTGATTTAAATGTTCCTTTGGTTAATCTGATTTTTTAAGACATAATATTCTTATAAATTTCATCTTACTAGGCTTTTACATTGCTTTTTCTTGTTCTTTTTCTCGTTGTTAAACCTCATGTGCATGCGGGGGACACTGAAAAGCAAGTGCATTGTTAAATCTCATGTGCTTGCGGGGTTTAATTTTGTTTGTTGTATTTAGCGATCGCTATGAAAAAGGTAACTGAAATCTGAAGTTTACTATAGCAAAGTAACACTGTAACAGCAAAGAAGAAGAGGGATTAGCATCTTTCAAGCCTTGTTAATTACGGAAGCACGCACTTCATAACCAGATTCTGTAATAAGGATTTCATCTACAATTCTAATACCTGCTGCATCAAGAATGCATGGATTAACAGGAGACATGAGCACACTCTTTTAAGACTAAGAATATGCTAATAGCGCCATCATTTTCTTTTCTTTCTTTTTACGTGAGACAACAATCTTATGTGAGACAAAATATCAGCCCTTGATCCTTTACTCTTACAGCCAGCTTAGCCGGAAAATTCATTTTATTTTTTTTTAAAAACTAAGCCCCCAATTAATTATCTGCGCTCCAGTCCATTATATCTCATAATTAGTATACACAAGACTGAACTAGCTAACTGTTATGTTTTTGTGCAAGTTTAATTTTTTTAAAAAAATTATATTTAGCGTAGAGTGTAAGATACTTATGCTTTTGTTTGTAGGTGCTTTAAATTAAAGGTGTGGATGCTTGAAAATTAGTGTTCTAAAATTTTCAAGCAAGTTTTATTATATCTTATAAGTGCTTGAGCGTAGAGAGTAGGTGCTTCTATTTTTGTTTGTAGCTGTTTTAAGTTAAATGTGTTGGTGCTTGAATGTAAAAAAGAAATCTCAATCTTTAAAGACAGAAATCTAAGGTAAAAGACAAGATACTACTGATAAATCTCCTACTCTTCTTAATATTATTACCAAGAGGCCCGAACACACATTTTGTGCATCCGCCAAGAGGCCCGGACACACATTTTGTGCATCCTCCAAGAGGCCTGGACACACATTTTGTGCGTCCGCGAAGAGGCGCACATTTTGCGCGTCCGCCAAGAGGCCCGGACACACATTTTGCTCATCCGCCAAGAGGACCGGACACACATTTTATGCGTCCGCCAAGAGGCATGGACACACATTTTGCGCGTCTGCCAAGAGGCCCGGACACACATTTTGTTCGTCCGCCAAGAGGCCCGGGCATACATTTTGTGCGTCCTCAAAGAGGCCCGGACAAACATTTTGCGCGTTGTGTCCAGGCCTATTGGCAGACACACAAATCGCGTGTCCGACCATTCTTGTCTTTCGATTTTTTTTCAAAAAATTTCAAACGTTTCTAAAAAAATATATATTTAGGGGTTAAAATATTTTTGTGTGATTTTAGTTTGGAAAGTGGGTTGAATATAAAGGAATGAAGATAATAAATGTTTGGGGTTAATTTGAAGATATGAAAAGTTTCATTTGGAGCTTCCATTTTACACCAAAAAACTAACATGGGCATAATTGTCCTTTTACATTTTATTTGGGACTGCATGGAGTAAAAAGAGGACCACAAATAGCAATCCTCAAATTTTAACGGATGTTGAAAGTTGGGCATCACAAAGCTTTCAGGTGCAAACAACATTTGACTTCATTAATATTTACATGCACAAAACATGAATATATAAATTACCTGCAGCTTCTTAAAACTTGGAGAAAAACACAATATGGGAATTAGCTTAAGCTAAGCTGCAAAAGGCTAAAGCTTTACTTGGAATGCACGCATTACAAGCAACACTTCATAGCATTCTTCCACAATTTGGCAGTTTTCTTCATTACAATTCCTCTGTTGTTTTTTCCATCCGAATTCATGTTGATCATTGCCTCCTGAAACGAGTGTCGACCATCCGCTCAGGCCACCGATGAACGCCAATGGCATCATCAGGATCCCTGTATCACATTTATGGAGTAAACTGTAACTGTAAGTTGAATTCAATTGAAGTAATAAAAACCTGGAAGCTTTTAAGTTAGGTTGGTTGAATTAAATTGAATTGTACAGTTATCTTGTTGCTATCTCACAGGGAACATGAAGTCATGAAGCTGACGATGTTGTCCAAGACTTTTGGTCGAAGTTCATAGGTGCATGAGATGCAAGATAATGAGGCTTAGGTGGAATCTGCAAGGACTTAAGGCTTCCCTCCAGCATCTCCACCACCTTGCTAGTTGATGGTCTCTCTAATGGATTTGGTTGGATGCACCATAATCCAACATATATCATCTTCACTGCACTCTCTTTTTCCTCTTCGTTCGCCACACCTTTGAGTGGAAACTCTTTTCCGAGCTCTACACGCTCATGTATCCAATTCAAAAAGTAGATTTTACTCGTTTGTTACAAATCAGGGTCCTATTTCCTTGTCAACCCAACCATTTCAAGAACCATCATTCCATAACTGTACACATTGAATTTATGAGACACGCCTCCGAAGCTTGGAAAAACCATTTCTAGAGAAATGTATCCCACAGTTCCTTTAGTCCCCATGTTGATAAAACACTCTCCTTAGTTTTGTACAGTTTAGCTTAGCCAAAGTCACTTATCTTGGGAAGGAAATCGTGGCTGAGAAGAATGTTCTGAGGCTTGATGTCTAGATACACTATCTTGGTGTTGCATCCTCGATGAAGGTATTCCAAACCTTGCGCAATTCCCATCAATATTTCGTACAACAGTTTCCATTCAAGATGCGTCGATTATTTCCACCCAATGAACTTGGCCAAGGATCCGTGAGGCATGAACTCATAGATCAATGCTCTCTTGCTCCTGTTGCAACAGAAGCCTAATAGAGCAAAAACATTGACATGAGAAGTTCTGCTGATCGCGATAACTTCATTCATGAAGTCCTCTCCATTTCCCTTGTTATCATTCAGCACCTTTACATCCACTTCGCGACCATCAAACAGAGAACCTCTGTATATTCAACCATATCCTCCATGGGCTAATTTGTCAGCAAATGAATTAGTGAACTTCCTAATCTCTGCATAGGTGTATAACCTGGGAGCAATGGATCCATAATCCCTCATAAACTCTTCAACAAGCTTGCTGCTTCCTTCATCTGATCTCCAGTTACTGGCGAGGCAGTATATAACTATACCGATCATCACCAAGGCTGCACCGCCTGCAGAGAGCCCTGCATTAAGGTGTAAAGTAAGCTGAGCTGAAGTAATGACATCATGAAAGAATGGTCTTAAAGTAAGTGAGAATCATTACTGTAAAGCCACGTGTGATGAATTGATATGGAAGGTTGTCGAGACACGTGTGACTCGTGGATTAATTGATTGGCAATTTGTGAACTTATGGTAAAGAAGAAAAACTTACCATGTTGGAACATATACCGCGTGAAAAGCTGAATTGCGGAAGGAATATTGCGATCGGATTTGGGTTGTGGAAATATGATATTTACGCAATATTTGATTCAGAAATTTGAAACATAATGGAATTATGGTAAATCCCTACATTTATGGAATTGGAATTGAAGGAATATTATGGGATATTGGTGATAAAGAAAATCACTTTATTTATGGAATTTGGATATGCTTCAAAAGCAGATAAGGAATAGTAATATTATGGAGATAATTATTGAGCTATTCTAATCTGCAATGGACTATAAAAGGGGACATTACACGGATGCAATAAACATGGATTAAATCGAGACGATATGAATCAAGACTTCTAACTATCTATCGAGAAATTGCCGAGAGCTAGAATCTGTCTATGTTCCAACACACTCGACCTGTGTACTGAAGTTCAGAATGTATACCTTAATTTCTCGGAAGGAGGAGATCCAGCGTCGACGAGTTTCGAGGTCAGAGTGAGTCTAATAAAGGAAGATCAGTAGCAAGGGGAGCTTGCAAAATTCACGTGTAGAATTAGAAAAGATAAGTATAGTTGTATGGTATACTTTGTACTATATTTTTTTATTAGTGGATTTATTCTGAACTGCCAGGCCCCGTAGGCGTAGGTGAATTTCACCAAGCGGCGTAACCAAGTTGTGTGTCTCGTGTTTATTTATTTTACATTCTTGGTTAGGTTAGACTATGTTGGAACATAGGATTACTAGTTAAAGCTAAAACAGTAAAACCAGTTTTTCAGAGACGATGAGACCATAGAAGAACAATTCTCGAGCGGGTCCCAATCGTTTGTAGTGGCCATCCGTAATTGTCAATATGGTGTTGAGCACCTATAAATACCATCACCAATTGAAATAGAATGATGATGTACCATCGACTCGTGCATAATACTGTCGGCGACGTGGAGGGGCATGCCCTTGTAACCATGATCAATTCACACCCACAAAAATGCAATGTCTAGAGTGGTATTAAAAAGTTTATGTAAAATAAATGTAAACCCAAAACATAGCATAGAAATAAGCTAATTGATCGTACATTTTTTTTGGGACATGATAGCTTTGACAATATTATTATCTTCGTTTATTGGTGGATCAAGAATATGATGTTGGTTCATCTCAACTTCTCTTAGTGATTGGCGGATCCTCTAGGATGCGGAGTCTAACTAGGTGTTAAATCATCCAAATTCTTGGGTAGCGGGAGATCGGTGTGCATAATTAACTTTGATCAATATATCTTGTTGCTCTATCTGTTTGTCTCGAATAAGGTCTTCCTTTTGTAATACGTGGATTCTCGATGGCTTAGCCTGACCATATGATCAAACGATTCCAAACACCTCTCTTTGGAGCAAAAATGATCCCACTCCTCTAGCACGTTACGGGTAGTCGGATTTTCTTATAGCCTCACAAAGGATGCCATGCTTACCTTTGGGAATGAATCGAACTTCCAATTGATCACGTTTTAACTTATATTATGCACGTTTAGTAGTTCATAGAACAACAATTAAAGTAATAAATATATGCATAAAATTACGAGTAATAATTACAATCTTACCACTCATTCTGCGACTTCAATTACTGGAGCTTTATCTATCCACCCTTATTGTTTTTCCGGCTCTTTAAGAAGAGATCACACCTCTCAATTTCATCCTCATCGATTTATGTGACCGATGACCATGCCTCGTTCTCAGTCCTCCCCTCTTCCATTGCGATTTGGACATCCCTTTCAAAACGTACTTGCACTAATTTGAGAGCCACCAATCCATAACCCCCCCCCCCGGCTCTTTGGATGCAGAGTAGTTTTTTTTTTTATGCATTAGTTTTTTTTTACCCTCAACCCATACATTAGGATGTCATAGAGCCATGTCAATACTAAAGAATGGTAATCTTAAGGGAATATTAAAATAAATTTAAAGGACTAACATTTTCCTCATACTCCAAGGCTCTTCTCTTATGGATCTCCCAACATTCCAGTTGAATGTGAGTATAAGTCAACCATGGAAAATTCCCCCTTTCTACTTCAGAATATGTAATTTCTAGACAAGGTGTACTTGTGTTCTCTCCAACTCTTTGACATCATGGTCATTGCCTTCTTCTTCAAATCCTTCAATTCTGGAGAATCGATCTCAAACAGCCTCTATTAAAATTAGCAAGGGCCACAATCATATACCTTTCATTAAATTGATTTTAACTTTTGATAAAACAAAATTGTTGGTAGTATGATTAATTAAGATTTCATTATTGGTACCTGGCACTTCATCCATATGACGTCATTGTATTATTTAGGCACATCGTTCCAATTATCATACCAGATGTCTACCCTCATTCTACCCACCTTCTTTACCCAACGAGACCACTTAGCACATTCCCTTGGTTGAAAACAAACAAAGTTAACTCCTTCTAGCCATTATTCGTTCTAAAGTCCTACAATGTGTCCTAGCCATCCCGACATCCTCCGATCTCTCGTCCTCATCATCCTTGATCATTACCTAATGAATCAGAATTTCCACCATGTGAAGCATGTGGGTTCTTCACGAGTCCTTTTATGTGACATTAATCTACCTCACAAAATGCATTTAATCGATTTCTAAAGGAATACAATTCAAAAAATGACATTCCATACAAAAAAATAAAATGTTAGGATCATAATAGCGCACACCATCTATCTACATCATAAGAATAACACAAACGAAAACATGGAGCTAAAACACCCTCTTACACAACAATACCAACACTTAATATTGATTTATTAAACAATATATGGGGATTACAAGTTCAAATGATCTATGATGACCACATTCTTCAAGGAGTAAACCCTAAACACAAAAAAAAAACCTCTTTGATGGTGATTCTTTAGAAAGTAGGTTAGCTAGATGATAATGGCTAGGGCTTTTGGTGGTTTGAAAATTCTAGTGTAAATATTGAAGAAATATTTTATGGATTGAGTAGAAGAATGGATGGGGAGGGTTTTTGGGGGAGAAAATGGGAGGGAGCTCACGCCCAATCAAATGGGTATCCATTTGAAAAACGCATTCGACCCAGGTCCGATTCTCAGTTACGAACTCAGAATAAGTTTCGAACTTGAGTTACGAGTTCGGAACTGATTCTGATCCTTTTTAAAAAGCACAGACTAGGTTCCAATCACATAACCTAGTCCCAGTATATGTAAAAAATCCCAAATCGGGCATTCAATTCCAAAACCCTCATGAACCCAAATTCCCAAATCGGCCAAGTTTTCATCTCTTCCCCTAATAAGATCAATTTCCATTCCAAAACTCATAATTCCTAGGTATCTATTGATAAAGCGGGTGGAGGGGGAGTAAATGCCTCGAGTCGTAGTTATCGCCTTTTTTAAGAGCTAGGAAACTTTGGTTGATTCTTCAACAAAACTGCCAAAAAAAGGTACGTGGATTTTCATCGTAGAAAGCGTACGAATCCTAAGATTATTCATAGTTTTGATATAGAGCCCTTATTCTTAGGTTGTTTGATTGAGAAATTTGTGGTCTTGAATAAATGATTGTTGTTGGATGAACCGGTCCATTATGATGAAGTTTTGCAATTTTATGCTAATTTAGGCAAGATTAATAACAAAAAGGACCTAACTATGGTTAATTTTGTAGCAATAACCGTTACCAAATTTACAATTAATGATTTCCTAGGTTGTTTGTACATCGACCCTACTAGGTTGAGGCCTGTAGATATTGATGGTCCTATAGAAATTTTCCATCAGCAGAACTGGCACAGTGTTACTGAGGCCACCCCGCAATGCCCAGTTTCTATGGGTAGGAAGTATGTTCATAAGATGGGTGAGGAGCCAGGTCCGATTGAAATTTATGATGTGGGGGTATTGTCGGTCAAGGATATGCTAGTGTACTAGTGTATTTGCCAAAATGTCCTTCTATCAGGAGACCATGCTAGCGAGCGTACCATTGGCAACTCGTGCTATTCCACTACGTGATGGAGGGGGTAAAAATTAACCATGGATATACTATTGTCATGTATATGTTGAAGGCAACAGTGAGTAAAAAGAAATATATTCAATATGGTGGATTGATCACTGCGTTGATCAAGAAGATCAAAGTTTTGCCTATCAAAAAACCATTGCAATTGGAGTACAATGATGGGGTTTCGTTCGACCACAAGCATTTGGTTTTGGACGCTGCCAATAGATATGGCCAATTGCATACGGGTTATCCGCTAGGGCAGCTAAGAGAGGGAGGGACGCTACTATGGGGGTGGGCAGAGGTGTCTTCATCACATGAGTAGTTATACTATGACTTTGTTTTACGCACTTTTCATATTTATGCAAAAAAAATTGCATTTCATATCTTACGATTAATTTTGTACGTAGTCAAAGCTGTTGGATGAGTACCTTCAAAAGGTACGTCATGCATTCAAAGCGATGTTAGTGCAGCGAATGCGGAGCTTTTAGCGGCCGAATCGAGACATGACAAATTCATCAAATCCACCAGCCTCCACATTGAGCTAAGTGACGATGACACTATGTTAAAGTTCAAGTCAGATTATTTGGACGATGATGAAAGTGAAGATAAAGACGAAGATGAGGTGGATGGAGAGTGTGGCGTTCCTAAGAAAACTGACTTGGAGATTGAAGCCATGCTCTCCGAGCATGTTAGAGATGAGGACTAGATGATGTTTGGATGATAACTAAATGGATTTGAACAATTTGTAGGTTATTTAGAAGATTTTGTCTTTATTTTTTGTAATTTGGTTATTTGGATGATTCGGTTGTGAGTTATTTGCATGATTAAACTTATTGATGATTGATTATTTAGATAAAAAAAATGTTGTCGATTTGGAAAAATATGTTATTATTATTTGAAGTTTATTATAATGTAGCCTTAATTCCTTTGTCACACGGTTTCCATGAAGGTATGTTAATACATATCCATTTAACATAATTTTATTAATTGAACAAGAATTTTAATTTTATTAATTAACTAATAAATAAATAATTTTTAATAAACTTTATCGACCTGAACTTGAATTTGTTTGAAATTTTTATGTATGTTCTCATCCTATCATATATAGTGTCTCCGTTTCAGTTAAACTTGCACACATTTTTATCAACTTTCTCATTCAACTTGAGGTGGAGGGAACTATTATAAATAAAATGTTCTAAAAAATTAAATACAAAATAATTTTGAAAGAAGAATTTATTTATTAAAGAAGAGCCAAAAAAATATTTTTGTCTCAGGCCTCAAATTGGTTTTTTTAATAGGTTGGGGTTTATATTAAAAGACTCCTCATGCCTTAAATAAAAGTAATATTTAAAATGAGTTACATGAAGCTAAAAGCTTTGATGGTTGAGAAAACAAAGGAAATATCAAAAAGATCAAGATATGCTCCTAGAAGCCTTTCATGTGATTCCATTTCAAAAATCTCCACCCTTGTGTTAATTTATGAAATGGCCAGACATGAAAGGACTGATTTTCTATGCCTCAATAGCAGCTGATCATGAATGGAGAGAGCTGCTGTAATTGCATTGCCATTAAGAGGCTTTGATGGTTGAGAATTAGGCTGATGGTCAGAGTGCCTCATGGTTTTCACAGTTCCTCAGAGTGTGGAGCAACTTGGAAAATGGAATGGCATGATTTACTGCCAAAGCGTCAAAGTTTCTGAAAATTGTAGTATGGACCGTGGGTGAATAAAAATCTTGAAACCCAATTATGCAAGCTACCAATCATCTTAACTAAAGGTAAAGAACTGATTTGAGACTTTGATAAAATACAAACTACAAGAGGCATTAGGTTAGGCAAACACCTACTAACAAAATTCTGGTTGATAACCAAATGTATTTACATGCAAAAATAAGCTCTCCAGCCCTACAAACACACTCAATGAGTTTGTTCTTCCGAATAAAAGCTCATGAATCACTTTATTAACGACATGAGACAAGCTACTTTTGCACCATCAAGGCTCTGATTAACTCCGAAGAAACCACAACATAGGGGAACGAAAACCGGTTCTTGGACTCCTTAATAACCGCATTCCAAGCAGAAGTTGAGTTGGGATCAATGTGGAATGAAGAACCTGACAATTATAGTCCAACGATAATCATAGTAGTGTTCAAATAGCTTGACCCGACCCTACCCATTTTGACCCAACCCATATGGTTTGGGTCGGGTCAATGACCCATTTGGATCAAGTGGGTGTGGGTCAAAATGGGTCGGGCCAGAAATTGACACAAATTGACTCGTTTTGACCTATTTGTATTTTTATCCCATTTTCTTGAAAAAATTAAAAAAATTAATTAGTTTAATTCAATATATCCAGCATTAATTTAATTCATAAATAAGTTTAACATTCTTGAAAAAATATATTCATAAAAATAAAAATAATTTTGTAAAATTGTTATTAATAATATTTTTTAAAAAAAATTAAAACATTCACCATTGGTGGATGGGAGAAATTTATTGGGCTCTCCAAACCCCAAAATAAGAAATCAACCTG
>JAULKJ010000011.1:6155999-6168900 GCA_032355405.1 Rubia balearica | reverse complement strand
CAATTGGTAAGCCATGTTGGAGATGTCTCTGAGTTTTCCATTAAATGTGGCAATCGTATCATTCTCCTCCATCTTCAATTCTTCGAACTTGGATGCCGACATTTTAAGTTTGGATTCACGAACTCGACTAGTTCCTTCATGCACAGTCTGCACGATATCCCATGCCTTTTTAGCTTAATGACATGTAGAGATCAGTTTGAACTGATTCTTATCAACTTCTGTGAAAATCGCATTCAATGCTTTGGAATTTGCAAGTGAAGCCTTCAATTCATTTGGAGTCCAACTTGATTTAACTTTAAGAGCTTGACTCGATGAACTTGATTCTCCTTCTTTCTCCTTAGAAATCGTTAATTCAACTTCAGTGAGAGGATTCCACTCGTTCTCAACAAATTACCATGCAAGTTCATCCAGAGAATTTATGAACACCCTCATGCGAGCCTTCCAGTAGTTGTAGTTCGATCCTTCGAGCAGAGGTGGCCGAGAAACAGAAGCTCCTTCCTTCGTCGCCATGGTAAAATCGGATCTTCACTTCCCTTGACACAACCAAGGTTACAATGTAAGTGACCAAGCTCTAATACCAATTGAAAAACTGGTTTTACCGTTTAGCCTTTAAATACTAAACCTACTGTGTTCCAACGTAATCCTAACCAAGTACGTAAAATAAATAAATAAATCACTCAATATACACGACTTGGTTATGCAGTTCAGTTAAATTCACCTACATTTGTGGGGCCTGGCCCAATTTAGAATAAATCCACTAATCAGAAAGATACAGTACAAAGTACACCATACAACTATAGTTATCTTTTCTAATTCTAAGCGTGTGGATTTTGCAAGCTCCCCTTGCTACTGATCCGCCTTGATCAGACTCTCTGATCTCGAAACTCGTCGACGCTGGATCTCCTCCTTCCGAGGAATTAAGGTATACGTTTTGAACTTTAGACAACAGGTTGTGTGTGTTGGAACATGGTCAGATTTGGCTCTGGCAACGTATTTCTTCGAAAGATAAAAAATTCCGCCTTGAGAATTTTTCTAAATTAAATTCGTACGATGCAACCATGTAATGTCCTCCTTTTATAGTCCATATGTAGATTAGAATATCCATGATTATCTCCATAATATTCCAATTCCAAATCTACTTCTTGAAGCATATCCAAATCGCTTAAATAAAGACATTTACCTTATCTCAAATATCCCATAATTATTCTTCAATTCTAATTCCATAAATATAGGGATTCTTCTATAGTTCTATAATGCTTCCATAACTCAAATATTGTGAAATCACCAATTACCATAAATCAGAACCAATGCAATATTCTCGTCCGCAATACTTAGCCGCACAACCTTCCATTCGGCCTATGTTCCAACATGGTAAGTTTTTCTTCATAAGTTCACAAATTGCCAATTAATAAATCATGACTTTACAATGAATATTATCCACTCATTTAGCTTTGGCAAATTATTGAGAAAGACCGTCTTTCTATAGGTATATGAAAAGACGAGGTTGAATTAGAATTATAGATAGATAAAAAGTTTTAATTGCAATATTAAAATTTTATTTAGCAACGTGCATTAGTAATAAGTTTATGACCTGATTAATACACCTGAAAATGTTATCTTGATTTCTTCTAATTTGTCGTTTATATTTTGGTCTTTCCATAACTTATACAAAGATCATCCTTCAAGAGACGCTCTCTTTAACTTTTCCCACACTCACTTTAATCCTTACTTCTTATTTAGCATCTTGTAAATCTTTGTGCCAAAAACAAATGTCACAATAACTTGAATAAAGTAGTTTGGAATAAAAGGCAGGTAAGCGTAATAGTTCACACCTTGGCTAATCATGCCAAACAATTGAAAGACTATGTCTTTCAATGGGATCACATCCCGCATTTTCTAACACCTATTTTTGGAAATCAATAAATTCTTTAACTTTTTTAAAAAGGGGTAGTATCAATACTCATACTCCCTCCGGTAAACTAACATTGACTCACTTACTTTTTACATTTGGATTTAGGAAAGTACAATTAGTGGTTGAGAATGCACTGAAAGAGTAAAAAGTAAATTGAGTGGATGAAAACAACCTAGAATTTTTCAAAAAGGGAGAGGAGCCAATATTTAAAAATCATCCCAAAAAGGAAAGTTAGTCAATGTTAAAAAATCGGAGGGAGTATCACATTAAATTGCAAAATTTTATTTTAGGATTTTTGAAACATATATAACTCTGACTACAAATAATAAAATTTCATAAAAAATTAATATCTAAAATTTAGTTATTAAAAAAATATAACAATATTCAAATATAAGAGTTCGTCTCTTGAAAAACAATATTTTCTTAAGTTATGGAAAGACCAAGTTTAAGCTGCAACTTAGAAAAAAGTCGAGATAAAATTTTCGGGTTACATTAATCTGGTCATAAACTTATAACTACGCGTTGCATAATAAATTTTTAATATTGCAACTAAGTCCTTTACCTTTCTATAATTTTAATTCAACCTAATTTTCCATATGACTAGTGAAAGACTGTTTCCCAAGAATTTGTCTTAATATAATGCTTAAAATAAAATTAAATGTTGAATACACAAACACAACCCATAATATCTTAGCAGATACTGTATTATCACTGGTCATATGTTTCACATAGCTGTCAACTCCAGCAAGTGTATCCCAGAAAAGGTTCACATGGATTACCAAGTATCATGGTCGGAGCTAACAACACTACATGAACAAAAGGAACCTTCCAACAATTAGAGTCATCTCCATTCATAGTACATTCCCTCTGTAAGCTCTGCCAAGAGAGAGCCAAATTTCCAATAACCAACTAGCCACACAGGTTCAACGCTGTCCGCCAAGAATGTTGTGGCCTTTAACATGCCAAATCTGTTGTTCAAGCCAAAATGTTAAGAGTGCAATTAAAAATTTCTCCGGCTTAATTGTAAAGCAAACTGATCAACAGCCATCATGGCGCGAGATGCAGAGCCTATAGAGCCGTCGTATCTGTACCATCAAGTCCAAAGAAACAGCATCAGAAGAATGATTCTGAAACTAAATATGAAATTGCAATGCAAAAGATGCTTACAGTCCAACCAAGATGAACGCTGCGGTCTGCATCACAATGGCGCCTTCTCCAGCTGGTTTTGAAGTGTTTATGCATCTTGCACAGAACCAGCTCTCATGAATCGACGTGACAAGATCTGGCAAAAAAGATTCACTTGCAGACTTCAAATGATAGAAAAAAAAAGTTAAATGTAAAGTTAAAGACCACGAAACATGATCTTGTAACTGTATAGTCACTAGTAACAACTCAGATCTTTCCACACTAGGTCCTGTTCATTTGGAAACTCCGCTTCAGTTCAGATTAGCTGTCATTAGTAGTAAATTGTAAAGAGTTCAGATTATTTGATTGAAAATAAAAAGACCTTGTGCTTGTAATCTCTTGAGTGCCAGGTTATGTCAAGAGAATATTTTGCAAGTTGCATTCTTTATTTCCACATTAGTCCCTTTGGACACAAATCTTTGCTTCATTGTCAGGCATTCAATTCATAACAAGCAAAGACCATTCTGTTAAAACCCATTCTATTAAGAAATTTATGTTCAAGTTTTCACTGGATCTCTGTATGTATACAATTTCAAAACACTTATCACCATATTGATCTACTCATTACAAACCAAGTTCGACGAAAGTAATTAAAAGAAAATGTTAATTAAGAAAATAATTGGCTAATAGAGAGTGAATAAAAGGTAAAATATCACAAAGAAACTAAATTACAATCTACTTTCTAGAGAAGCCCATTCAAATGATTCATGGGGAATGAAAGTGCAGCAGCATAACTCACATTCATTGTGTCCGATGAAGAAGGTCTCGGCCTCAAGTTTGTTTGTTTTGAGAAAACTGACAAATTGATTCAACCCCATGGCATCTACTTTAATCCCATCTTGCTCCACACTGCAAGCAACAGTAGTTAATCATAAAACTGATAGTCCTGAGTATCCGTTAGTGATACAAAGCCACATGATTATAACATCCAGGGCTCAAAAATCAGTTTCCAACAGTAGAATTATAAAATCAACAAATTATTGTCGTTTTATTCTTTTATTTCATAGAGGAAGAAATCATCCCAACAGAAACTAATTCCAGCATAAGAACATCATCCCAATTACAGCATAAGAACATCATCCCAATTACATTAACGGCGAAAACAGTAAGAATTCAGGAAGCAATATTCCAGCCCTCAGGCCGAATATACACTTAATAGTAAATGCATTTGGAAAAGAAAAAACTCATTTACATACCAGATGGCCATAAATTAGTAAAACAAGCAGAACCCCAGATAAACCCTTATGATCAAAACTCCAAAATAAAAGGATGGAAGTGGTTACATGGTGGACAGAAGGCGAGAAGGTCCAGTTGGGTCATTGTTAATCAACAAAGCAGCCTTAATGGAAGCCCTGCATTTTGTATGAATGAAAAACAAGTAAATATGAAAGGCAGACGGATACATGTAGTAAAAAAGGGGAGCCAAACTGAATTGGAAGTTGTTACCAGGAGATCCGACGCCATTCGCTGCCCATCTTTCCCAGATTTTGTCGACATATGCCCAATCCATGGGAGGAGACACCTGATAATGATATATCACACTCACAGATTGATAATTTTAAGTTTTTACCCTACCCGTTTTAAACCTAAGAGTCTGTCCCTTGAGACGGAAACGGAAAGATCAAGATTTGAATTGCAAATAAAAAAAATAAAATGCATCATACCTCCAAATTTCTTGGTTAGTGTACATATATCGTCAGTTTTTTAAAAGTGTATATATATCCCTGCATTAATTGTGACATAAAAACTCATACTCCTCTAACTTGAGTCTAACGTTGACCTATTATTTTTCGGTATTGGCCAATATTAAAATTACCAAAATAACCTTCACTTCATTTTTGAAAAACTAAGGACCATTTTACCCTCCACTGGAGTGGGCTCATCCTTCATCAACATTGATATAAAAATGCCTTGTTAAAATTTTGAGTTATAAAACAGTGCGATTTGGATTAGGATTCGAAACTCTTCATCTGCGATTTGGCTGAGCGAGATTTAGTTCCTGTTTCCAATCCTAATTCCAACGGATTTCCCTGTCTGTGTTGGATTACTCGAATGGATTCAAGATATGGGGCGAAAATCCGAAATTGATTTAATCATTGGTTTTTTAGGAGCAAAATAATCATTTCCTTTAAATCCGATAATGACTAAAATTGATCAATTTTTCATATGTCACTAGGAGTTCAAATGCATTTTCAAAAAATAAGAGGGTTTATGTGCACAAAACAAGGAACTGTGAGTATAAATGCACATTTTCCTAGAATTTATTAAGATAAATACGATTATTATTATATAAGACCTTTTTCAGATTCATTGCATTATAAATAATAGAGTCCGTCTCTTGAAAGACGGTCTTTCCATAATTCATGGAAAGACCAAGGTTTAAAGTGTAAATTAGAAGAAATAGAGATAATTTTTTTGTGTTGCATGAACCGGGTTATAAACTTTATAACTACTACATGCTGCATAATAAAATTTTAATATTACAACTAATACTTCTAACATTTTATCATTCAAATTAAACTTCATCTTTCCATAAACTTATATGAAGACGGTTTTTTCCAAGAGTTTGCCTTACCGAAACAACTAAATCAGCCAAATCAGATGAATGCATGGGCTTTGGGCCGTCCTTATCCTTACCAGTGCCACTTAATAAAAAACGAGAAACAACAAAAAAGGACACTCGAATCAGGTAACCGGCCACCAGTCAAAGCTGTAACGCATTTCCATTTAGGCAAGAAAAGTGCCAAATACTGCAATGCATGTCTGTACAAGTGTTACCACCCAATTCATCAATGCCTCAGGCGTTACAAACAATGCTACTACATCACTAATATAAACTCATACCCTCGCCATTGTAGTACATAAGATCTGCACCATTAATTCTGCTCTCAAAACTTACCAAAAATGTCTACTCTCCTCTGCCCCGACCACCCCTCCCCCGTAGCGGATGCTGAGGCCCTCCGGAAGGCTTTTCACGGTCTGTGAATTCATGTGTTTTTGGTAATTTACTGTTTTTAAGGATGTGGAGTTTTTTCTGTTTTTGGTAATTGATTTGGGTGAGGCGAATTGGTGCAGGATGGGGAACGGATGAGAAGGCGATCGTGGCGATACTGGGGCACCGGAATGAGGTTCAGAGGCAGCTGATTAGGAAAACATACCAGGATATGTATGCTGAGGATCTTGTGAAGCGCCTTGAATCTGAGCTTTCTGGTGATTTTGAGGTCTCTCTTTTCATCAACTTCTTCTTCTTCTTTTGATTATTTGATTTTTTAATTATTTTTTTGGTTTCTAAGTTTGTCACACTAATCTTGTACCATTTGTGGATATTTTATGCCCTGTTTTATGAATAATTTTCTTTTCTGTTCTTGATTTAGTACTCCCTGTTTGCTGTAAAGCGCTATTTTAAAAACTATTTTCAATGATGTTTAATACGAGTATTGTTAATCTTTTTTATTATTTATAGTAAAAGGGGTGAATAACAATAATAATCATTTAAAATGAACTACAGTTTGATTTCTGCAAAAATAAATAAAAAATAAAAGTGTAACAGAAAAATTGTTACCCATTCAATTTTTAAAAAATTCTTTCCTGATGTAATTGTGTTGTTTTCCCACACCACAATTTCAATAGTAGGTAAACTAAAGAAAAGGTGGACAATACAAAAGAAAACGATAAATGTAGGTTTATAGGTATCATCGACTTGTACTTCAGCTCTGTTTCGTTTACTCTTTGTCACTTACTATTATTTTAAGCTTCATAGAACCTAATATTTTATATCTTCACTACAATTTTTTTCTTTTTTAAATCCCAATTCATCTAAATAATGAAAAGGAAAAAAAAAACAGCTTGTTACTTTGATTTTTACCCCATGTTCTTAAAGTAATCACATTCTGTATAGTCTTACCATCAATGTGTATATGTTCAATGCTTTAACATGACATGTTCAATATGAGATTGCAGCATTCGTATCTAAACTTACAGAGATACTCATGGTTGCATATGTTGATGCAGAAAGCAATCTACCGATGGATACTGGATGCACAGGAAAGAGATGCAGTTCTGCTTAATGTGGCAATCAAGCAAAAGCCAACTGTGGACTATCGTGTCATTATCGAGTACCCCGCCATTTACTCGCCGGAGGAGCTGCTGGGTGTCAAGCGTGCTTACCAGGCACGCTTTAAGCGTTCGCTCGAAGAAGATATAGCTGAACATACTTCTGGAGATCTCCGCAAGGCAATACTCCTCCGTTCCTCCGTATATGGAACCATGAGTTTAGATGTTTGGATTTAGGCGAATGAAATAAGTGAATGGAATTGAATTTAGAGGAACAGAGGGAGTGATTAGATGTTCTTATAAAACTGATTTTGCACATGTAGCTGAAATGACTGACTTTGAATATTGGTGTTTCTGGTTTTGTTTGTTTGTTTTCATAGCTCTTGGTTGCTCTGGCAAGCCCATACAAGTACCATGGCGGTGGTGAGATTAATGTGAAGTTGGCGAAATCCGAGGCAGATATTCTGTTCGACAAAGTTCAAGCGAAGGCTCTGAATGATGATGAGATCATTAGAATCATAGGTACAAGAAGCAATGCTCAGATTGTGGCTACTCTCAACACCTACAAGGACAACCATGGGTCTGCAATCACCAAGGTAAGTCAATCAAACAGCTTAGAATAATCTGTCTGATTTATAAATTTTATCGAGAGATCGATTCCATTTGATGTAATGTTTACTCTTCAGGCTCTGAAGGGTGATCCCGAAAATGCTTACTTAGCTGCACTGCTCACAGCGATCAGAAGCATCAATAATCCTCAGAAGTACTATGAGAAGGTACATACTGATTCGCTACCAATGTCCTTTTATTTGAAGTGCTAGACTTGTTCAAAACAGAAGAGAAATGGTAGCGAGTTGTTGAGTTTGGGACATGTTTATTATGCATTTGTATCATACACTACCACGTCGTATAATTGTAAAGTTGGCAAGCCGGAAATGGTCCTCTGATCCCGTTTGGTTTACCAAACATAAGAAAAAAGGTCTACTTGTGGCATAAAATGTCACTCTGTGCTAGCTAGGTGAATGGTTGCTGACCAAATTTACCAACTTTGTATGTTCATTTCTGTACATTAGGTGCTGCGAAATGCGATAAACAAGCCGGGAACTGATGAAGATGCTCTGACTCGAGTGATTGTGACTAGGGCAGAGAAGGACTTGATGCACATCAAGGACATTTACTTCAAGAGAAACAGTGTGGCTCTTGACCATGCAATCAGCAAGGAGACCTCCAGCCACTACAAGGCCTTCCTCCTCGCTCTGTTAGGAAAGTCGAACTAAGACCCTTCCTGTGAACGCTATCTCTCTCGCGGGCTTCTTTTACTTCATTCGCAATCTTTATGATGCGAGTCGAGTTCTGATGTGTGTTTCCTGGAAAATGTTTCTGAACTTTGTGTTTTATCGCTACCTTTGTTTGGTTGTATGGCTTGCTTTCGCCTCGCAGTTTGTTGATTTGTGTTTGTTTTCTGCTGAGACTGTTCTGAATTAGTGCCAATATTATCTGTTCGGCCTCATTGTGCTTGTTTGAAGTAAATTAGATGGGTTTCTTTTTTGTTTTACTAATTGGTATGATTGGTTTTATTTTTTATATACATCCAACGATTTTTGAAATTTTGCAAACACACAGAAATATCATCTTGTGTCAACCAACAATGCCATATCGGTTGGATTTTATGGTCCATTCGATGGACATCTGTGATTCATTGAATAATAGTGCTAGTATTGACGATGTAACAGATCTTTGATCAAACAGTCATCTAAATGAGTCTAAATAATGTTATGCAAGCCTAAGCATCGTGTTCGGTTGGTTATTTTGTTATGCTACCCATGTAATGGAAGACAAAGAAACAAGCTATCGTCTCTTGTTCCTCCGTTGAAGCAAAACATTGGGCTATGACTTTCACGTGCTGTAAGTTGGTGTGACTCAAGTCATTGGTTGTTTCTCATCATCTCGTGTCTCTCTAATATGATAGTTAGGTGGCATTACATATTGTTGTTAATATGATTTTCCATGAATGGACGAAATATATTGCTGCTAATCTGATTTTCCATGAACGGACGAAACATATTGAAATTGATTGTGACCTCATTCGATTGATTATGTTCATACCGATAACATTGTGATCAAGTAATCTCTACAATCGATCAACTTGTGGACTTGTTCACCAAATCTCTCATACAAGACACAATTTCAACCCTTGTTGGGCAAGTTGGACATTTTGATCCACATGCTCCAACTCTAAAGAGGAGTATTGGGAAAGATATTCTTAGACGATTTACCTTACCTTAGGTGATTTGATCTTATCTTATTTTGGTAGTTGATTACATGTAGCACTTAATTTTATTGTATTACAAATACACAACATTATGAATGATTAAAGGTAAGAAATTAAGTATTTTCCACCAAATATTTATCTTCTCTAAATTTATCACCAGCCATTATCTTTAAGTCTATAAAGCTTGAATTTAAAGCTCAAAATCATTGTGAACAGGGCCACTTAGATTTTTCAGGCTTGCCTAAGTTGCTATTTTGGTATATTCAAATGAAAGGAAAAGTGAATACCCATGAAATATCATGTCAAACGCATATTGGAGTAAAATTAACATAGGCCAAAACAACCAACATGGAATCAATATCTTACATGAGCAGCCATTTCATAATCCAACTGTGTTACAATTTCTTCTAGATCTTAAGAGATTCCACTGGGGTCGAATAAAACAGTTCCAGTGAGTTTCAGCTGTCCCAAAATGGACAACTAGGACTATGGGTGAATGAATACAGTGATATACTACATTGCAACAACCATTTTTCAAAGTTTTGTTGGCAAAATATGCAGTCAGAGTATAGCTGTCTGGGGTAAGAGGCAACCAAAAATGTTGATAAAACAAATGAAATGCAACTCTACACAGAACTAACCCTGCAACTATCCATGGCCTACTGACAAAGTGAAGTAAATTACTTCGCAGAGCTTCAGTTAAGTGAACAAATGTTAGAGAATGAACTCTGAAAAATGCTAAAACGTAGCCCTGATATTCAATCGAATGATCATCGAATGGCCTCGAGAGCCAGTGATACTTTTCGATCCTTCCTCTTCCTATAAGTTGCCAAAACACAAGTGACCTGTAAGGAGAACACTACTACTACCTAACATGATGGACATTCCAACGAGGCAACAACTCTATCAGGCAATCATAACAGTGCGCTGAAGTATATCCATGGATGATTCAGCTTTTCACTTCACTAATGCTATAAGCCTTCAGAGCAAGACATACAATGTTCTTTAACTTCATATAAACAGTCGGGCATAAAACCAGTAACCATCTATTTATGAATTCAATGACACCAAACAAGAACCTTTTTCTCAACTAGGAAGATTTGTCCAATGCGGGGACAAATCGTGAATCCCTGAATATTAGTCTATATCATCAACATATCAAAAACAATACACATATGCTAGAAGTATATGTCAAAGAAAACTGCCAACCACTTAATTCCAAAGATCTGTCTATATCAACATATGAAAAAGTACTAATATACCAATGGTATCCAAGAAAATCAGACTACTTAACTACCAAGGTTTGCCCATTATTAACAAGGAAAACATCACTCACATGCTAGTAGTATCTTATGAAATTGAAAAATCATCCACGAAATTCCCAATAGCAACTGAATAATATCTCAACCTTGAAGAACATCCTCAGTTCCAAATTCAAGGTCAACGGTCCAAATTCCTGTTCATGGGTCTAGGTGTCAAAGATGAAGGGTTCAAATTCAACCTTCGGAAGAGGGAAGCTGCTACGTCTCGGATGTCCAAGTCATTTTCGATGCAATAATCCGCGGGGCTAACTGACAGATAAGCCATGAGCATGATCAGCAGATCTTCCGGCGGAACCATGCCGTGGAGTATCAACGGATTTAGACCGGTGAAGGGCTCGATCACCATGACAGCAGGCAGAGATTCCAAAGAAAAGAGATTCCTAACCCTAGAGCCCTCCTCGGTACTATCGTCCCCTTGCCAGAAGACGAATTTACCCCTAACAGCATCAACGACCTTCTCGTCTCGCCAGGTCACTTTGTTGAGAATAAACGAAGAGCGTTCGTCAGGTGATTGAAGGTTCACCAGAAGCCACTTGTTCTCTATCTCCGCTTCCCTCCTCGCCATCTCGTAGGTCCCACGGAACATCAAATTCACAGGTGCGAAGGCGGACAACGGAACATCTTTTACCCTTTCAGAAAGTTTATCGTAGCCGGCAAGTTCGTTTTCATCGGTCCTATCGTCGCCGTCTCCGGCGTGGAAGAGTAGCTCAAGAGCGTCGTTGAGGTGCCATCTGGCGGCCTCGAGAAACCCTCGCGCAGTGACAGGGGATTCGTCCTTTGCTACCTCCAAAAAACGTGAAATCAGATCCTCCGGCTGGTGCTCATCCTCATCATTCAAGTCCCCCATTTTCCCCTGAATTCAATGGAGGAATCAAACGGGCGAATGAAATTACAAAGATGAAGGCGGGAGAAAGAAACCCTGGGCTTCAGAGTCAGAGAAACCCCGGGAAAAGATGTTTCTAGAACTTGATAACTGCAAATGACAGTTGGTGCCCGCTTATAGACACTCAGAGCTCGTAACAGAATCAGAGCCTTGATCCGGTGAGACGCACTTACGCCAGCTTCCTTTTGATAGCGGTTATAGGAGAAGTATCGTGCACGGGGTTTTTTTCCGACGGGAAGATATATTATCTATAGTAATTAGAACAAAGAAACGTGTAGGAATAAGCAGGCAGGCATATGAAATTAGTTTAATATCACAGGAGAAATGGAATAGGGAATTTTGGGAATCAATTTCAATTAAGTATTAATAATCACAGCAGGAAAAATGAGTCGGTCTTCCCGTCAACCCAGAAAAGGCAAGGAACTTGCTAACCATAACTAAGGACAAAAATTTGCAAGAAGTGTAGAGTCAAGGTCTTTGGCATACTTGGGTCAAATAACAGGCAATTTCTAGGAACACTAGTAGATAGACTGGATAGGGCTTTTAAGAAAATGGAGTGGAGCTAGACGTGGATAATGGGCGGACGCGTAGAGAGTATGGGTGATTTTAAAACATGCATATGACCCATTTTGACCCGTTTATGACGGGTCAACAATGAGTGGGATAAAAATGGGTTGAATTGAAACTCGTTTAACCTGCGGGTTAAAAATCACTCAACTTATGTGTTAAAGTTGAGTAAATCCGCAAGTTTCAACCCATATGAATTGATGTATAACCCATATGGGTTTACGTAAAAGTTCAAAATGATGAAATGTGCAACATGTACTCTAATTAAATCTGCAACCATGGGTTTGCGAACACCTCCCTGATGTCTCTGGCTTCAACCATGAAATTTGCAAAAATATTACTGCCATTTCCTTCAGCTTAGCGACGCTAACTGACTTTACAGCAGATCCAGGATCATCTCCTTTGAAGAAAACGGGTCTGGAAAATAGTAGAAATAGGTAAAACTAACTGACTTTCCCATATGAATGCATGTGTGTTCTCCAAATTGTTCATGAAATAAAACTAATCCCTCCTAATAGGTATCAGCATATAGGTCAGGTATAATGCACACAAGAATGTACGAATTGTTGGAAAATGAGTTGAATTCGTCAACTTTGGGCTCAGTTTTGAGTAAGACCCGAATTGAGTTGTGTCCGGTGGATGACATTTTTGGATTCTACGTTGCGAGTACTATAAAATCGGTTACTCGAACACTCAAAATGGATCAA
>JAULKJ010000011.1:6132692-6150608 GCA_032355405.1 Rubia balearica | reverse complement strand
TTCCAAGAAATAATGCGGCGGATCCTCAAATTTAACATTGTAATATTTGTGTTTTTTCAAAGTTCCCAGCCTCACCTTAGTTGGCAAATGTTTTCGAAGATCGAATTCAACACACATCCGCACGGTAGATGGCCTAGAAAGATTATCAGTTGGAGTATCAAAATATAAAAACTTTTCCAGTGAATCACCGATACCTTCTATTGCATCCGGATAGAAGAAGTGAGTTGGTGGTAGCTCGACTTGAATCCAGATTGGAGCAAATGGAGGTTCTTCATCAATGTCAAAATCTTTCGACCACTTTAGAACTCGCATCGTAACTCCACCAAGGTTCCATGTGTATATACTCCAGCATCGATGCATGTCTTCGATAAGGTCAAAAGTAATTCTTACATGCCTTGCATCCAGAGCAGTAATTTTAAAGTCTCCTTTGAAACCAATTGTCTGAAAATGATGACGGAGGAATGGCAGAGTTGGACGCCCTCTGGTGAATTTCCCAATTAGGGCATCATTGAAAGGTTCAGCGATCAGATCTATTTCTTCATCAGTAAAGAAGCAACAAGGTTCTCCCTTGTACGATAGCAAGGGTTTGAGGTTTAATTTCAATAATTTGGGATTGGCTTTGCTATCAGGATTGGCTTGTGGTTTTAGGCAGTCCGCATAACTTGGCGGGCTACCTCCAGACGGAGGAGTCGCCATAACATGGTGGAGGTTAAAGCTCCGACGAGAGACGTGTTTTGTAATAGAGTCGTTGCGGTGGTAATAGATACGTTGGAGTGGTGATGTAAGGCCGGAAAAGTAGAGTGGGTGATAAGTTAGAGAGAAGCAGGAGGAAAAGTAGAGTGGGTGATATTATTCATATTTGTTATAAGCATTTATAACAAATAGAACGAAAGTTGCAACAATAATATATATTTTTAATCAATTATGTTATGTTATTGATAATTCAAAGCGATAAAGTCAATAATTGTGAATAATAAGAATGATAAAGGAGTAAAATACTTAGATAACCCTCAATTTCTTGAAATGTGTAAATATAACCCTCAGTTTTTTAAAAGTGCAGATATACTCATGGTCGACCAAAATATGTAAACTCATACCCGAGTGCCCGCTTAAATTAGCGAGAATATGAATGAGTACAACTGACCGCTTAGATGACTTTGGGTACAACTGCACTTTCAGAAAACTCCGGGTTATATTTGCACATACCAAAGAACTGGGCGTTATATAAGCACCTTACTCATTATAAAAACTTCACTTAACTACACCCCTATATTTTTTAGTTTGAGTTTTTTTTGGATTTATTTCAGATATCGGTCTTTCTAGTTTTGGGTTCGATTTCAGTTTAGGTACGAGTTGGTGCGAGTTATTTCAGATCGACACTTTCCGTTCGAGTCAGGTCCTTTCATTTTAACTGAATAAATTTGTATTTCAGACCATAAATCGATTATCTCCATTCAAATTTTCTTTAAAATTTGATTTAGGCGTGTATTTTCAGGTATTCAGATTCCAAATTTGTTGGGCCAACTTTTAATATGCTTTTCAGGGTAAAATGCATTCATGCCCTGTCTTCCTTGGTTAGTGCACATATACCCTGGGAGGTCGTCAACGTACCTCTCAAAGTTATAATTTATAGCCCTAAATGCTTCCTAAATAAAACTAAGTAGATAGTGGCAAATCAGGGTCGTCCACGAGAAAGAGGGATCTTCCTAAGGGTTTGTGCATAGAAGGTGGATAATGGCCTTGATATAGATATGCATGGATACATAAAAGCAAGTAAAGAGAGGGAGGTTTTGGTTGGTATTTCTAAATTATGAATTTAAATACAAAACAACTAGCAAAGTAAAACAAATATGCTAATTATGCACCAAATTACTAAAAGATGATAAAATCAACAATGACAAAGTTTTGGGGGCAATTGATTCCCACTTCCAAACCTCTTATAGATCATAGAGACAATCACTCATTCATTCACATTTAATGCTTATGGTAAATGCTATCACTTCATTTCGAAGATAAACATTTATTTCTTCTTAAGAGTAATTTGCAAAAGCAATCAGCAACAATTTGCAAATCTCATTGATGATCACTTTAGACAAACAACGCTTAAAAGTATTTCATCAATGGCATCATACACACAGAACCATGGATTTGATAACAACTACAAGCATTCTACCAAATGCCTAACCATTTAACCAAACAAAGCATTTACTATATTAAACCTAGAACAATCAACACTCAAGATTCAACCTTTTAGTGCTACTTTATGATGAATATGATTAAAAAACCACATAAACATATTCATCTAACAAGTTTAACACCATTTTCACAACAGGAAGTTCTAATTCCATGCATGTTCTCGGATTTTCATGCCAAAGAGCTAAGAAATTGTAAACTTTCCCAACACCCTGACACTCTATCATACAAACACTTCATATTCTCAAACAATTCATAGCATAAATGAAGTAAACATCAACATTAATGACACAATATATGCTAAGCAATAAATGTTCATGAAAGAGCAAAATAGAGAATCTCACTACATGGGTTTGGAAGTTTCAATCAATTGCTCCCACGTGATGAGTTTAGCTACTAAGAACCATACTAACAATCAAAGATGAACTAAACATAATCCAGATGAAAATAAGATGAAAAAAAGAGTAGAAACTAGGGTTTTCTCAAGAACAAAGTTCGGAAGAAGAGTTGGTGAAGAGAGAGGATAAAAAGTGATTTTATAGTACAATAAAAGGAGTAAAAGATTATGACCACACGTCCGTCCGCTAGCCGCGACAGAGGCCAGAAACAGCATCTTCGAACTTTTCTTCTTCTTGTCTCATGGTGTCGTCTTCACTTCACTGCTCTTTAAATCTTCAAGTCTTCAAAAAAGGATCTTCAAGGTCTTCAACGATTTTCGATCTTCAAATCTCGATGTAATTGCCCTATCACACAAAATTCCCTAGAAAAGTCATAAGAGGGCAAATGTTGCTCTTAACTCCCCTAAGAGAATTGTGAGGCAAAACACAATATCTAGATAACAAAAGTGCACAAAAGTGAGTCCAAAAAGTCCCAAAATAACCATATAAAATGAACACATCATACCCCATAGTTTTTCAAAAGTGCACATGTACCCCTGGATTAGCTGTGACATAAAAACTGATACCCTTCATGCCCGAATCCAGCGTTGAACTTTTGTTTTGAGACGTTGACCAATATTAAAATTACCAAAATAACCTTCACTAAAATTTTAAAATATCTGATGATCATTTTACCCTCCATTGAAATGGGGTCCACCCTTCATTAGCATTAATGTTAAAATGTCATTGTTGTGCCATCGCCGGTGATCTCCGAGACCAAGGCTTTCTACGGGTTCCAGATTGCGATTGAGAATATCCACTCTGAGATGTACTTTCTACTGGAGTCCTATATTAAGGAATCTGGCGAGAAAAATAGGCTTTTCAGAGCAATTGAGACGGTTCCCTGCGTCGAGAAAAAGACCATTGGGCACTCTAGTGGATTAACGACGACGAGTACTTCGTGGAGAGACTTCTAGCGTTCGCCTGTATGGAAGTGATCTTCTTCTTTAGGAGCTTTTGCGCCATATTCTGGCTAAAGAAGTGAGAGATGATGCTGGGTTTGTCATTCTTCAACGAGCTGAGCTCACACGATGAGGGTTCCACCGTGCTTTATGTTGAAAATGGAGTGAGCATCTTCAGTCTGTATTGGTTTGCTGCTCTATCGCTGTCCATACAACGACGACGTAGTAGCCTTCCCTTCCATAGCACTAAACAAACAAAAACCAAGGGGTTTTAGAGAGGGAAAAATGGTCATTACATAATTTCAAAATTATCAGATATATTGTTTTCATGGGCAAAAATGAGATTTCATTTAAATCAGCCAAGACTAAAGTTGACTAAAACAAAAACCAAGGGGTTTTATAAAGGGAAAAATGGTCATTACATAATTTCAAAATTATCAGATATTTTTTTATGGGCGGAAAAAATGATATTTCATTTAAATCAGCCAAAACTAGAGTTGACTAAATTTTTCAGGCGAGGGCAGAAACATATGTGCACTTTTGAAAAATTTGGGTATATCCGCATAAACACAAGAATTGGAGGGTGGCACATTTTCTACTCCCTCTATCCTAGCTAAAATTGCACTGCAATCATTAGCACGCTATTCAAAATATATTTTTGACCGTTAATATGTTTACCTACGTGTAATAATAACAAATAAAAGTTGATATTTAGATGCTATTTGTTACGATGAATTGAATAATATTATATACGATAATTTTGTTTATAAATAAATATATATATATATTTAAATATGCGATCAATAAAAGATAACAACAAAAATTCCATTTTGAGATGGAACATAGGGAGTAATTTTTTAAGAGTCCGTCTCTTAAAAGACGGTCTTTCCATAAGTCATGAAAAGACCAAGGTTTAAAGTGTAAATTAGAACAAATGAAGATAAAATTTTCGGGTTGCATGAACCGGATTATAAACTTTATAATTACTACATGTTGCATGAACCGGGTTATAAACTTTATAATTATTACATGTTGTATAATAAATGTTTAATATTGCAATTAAGACATCCTACCTTTTATTATTCTAATTAAACCTCGTCTTTCCATAAGATTATGGAAAGACCGTCTTTCCCAAGATTTTGCCATTTTTTTTATGGTGAATTTATGATGGGTAGAGAGTGTAGAGACCGTAGAGTTGTCCGGCTGTATCATCCAACGGCCAATATTGGACAACTGGTTTTAAATCTAATTGAAGGCTCTCCTCTGATTCACGTTCACGCGCCTATAGATTTTCAGTCCTTTCATTTCCCTCCTGTTCTCCGGCAACTAGGGTTTTTGCTACCTTCTCTGCTCCATTTCCCTTCACACATCACTCTGAACACTTCCAAAAATCTCTGAGATCGAAATTCCTTGAGAATATCGACGCTTCCAGATTTAGCTGATTTCAGCAAAGTGCACGCTATGGCGAAGACTAAACCTGGGAGGAAGGACGTCGATTCTTACAATATTAAGGGCACCAACAAAATTGTCAGAGGTAATTGTTCTCTCCTTGTACACCTGTTGATTTATTTTCAAACGCAATGTCAGTTCGTGTATGGATTTTCATTATACATCGGTGTTCAATGCTTGAATCGTTTGTTGTTAATGTTTGTTTATCCATTTTTGGCATTTGCTGTCTGAAAAAGGTTGAGTTTTGATGCTATCTGCAAGTGGTTCGATTTTGGGAGCATATTTTACTTGATGAGATGGTATCATTTACAGTTTGGGTTTTGCATGGATTACATTAACCTGTCGCGCTGTTATGAATTCATGTAGACTTCTGTTTATCTTTATTTATTCTGTTTTAGATTTTTTGGACATGCCACTGTTTTTGTTCTACATTATCTTATTCCTATTTTTGAAATGATTTCTTTCATTCACCCCACTAATTCAAGTTACTTTCTTTTATTCAATTCAATTCCTTTCATTCACTCCCTCCTTAATCCCCATGCTCACAAGTGCTGAAACATATCTGGTCGGATGCAGTAAGTAGATACACATTCGTTGTACTGATTGAAAGTTGTTTTTTTATCTCCACTTTTGCAGCTGGAGATTGTGTCTTGATGCGACCATCTGATTCGGATAAGCCCCCTTATGTGGCAAGAGTAGAGAAGATTGAGGCAGATCATCGAAACAATGTAAAAGTCCGAGTGAGGTGGTATTACCGACCTGAGGAGTCTATTGGGGGTCGTAGGCAGTTCCATGGGGCTAAGGAACTATTTCTGTCTGATCACTTTGACGTGCAGAGTGCCCACACCATTGAAGGCAAGTGCATTGTGCACTCCTTCAAGAGCTATACCAAACTCGAGAATGTGGGTGCTGAGGATTACTTTTGTAGGTTTGAATACAAAGCATCTACTGGAGGATTCACGCCTGATCGTGTTGCTGTGTAAGTTTTACATAAATTTATACAAGTGCTTTCATTATCATATGAGTTTCACTAATTGGGGCTGTTGTGCTGTTTTCCCCCCCTTTTTTTTATAGGTATTGTAAGTGCGAGATGCCTTACAATCCTGATGACCTAATGGTGCAGTGTGAAGAATGCAAAGACTGGTAAAATCTTTCTTCTAGACTGTTAATTCTCATTGGACTTCTCTGTTTTTCATAATTGTATAGTTTCAATTTAAGCCTATTGCTTCTACCTTTTCAGCAATTGAGTTATATTTCAGAAATCTGAATATTTCTTGTCCTTTTCACCTCTATTAGGTGCTCTTTTGATTCTTCTAAAAGACTTTGTAAGCAGATAAATTTGTTCTGTCCAAACTTTTCTTTCCTGATTAGTTTGATGTGCTTTTTGCAAAGTAATCTTGCAGGTAGCTGATTTGTTTCTATTAACTTAGGATAACATCTGACATGGTGATTTGGGCTATAAAAGGAAATACAAAATTTTGCCTTTTGGTAATGTTACAGTAGGGAAAAAGAAAGGACTTACACATTTTGGCAGAGTTTGAATTTGAGAAGGGATCACAAGAATTTGGAGATATTTGTTCTAGTTGATCTGAATGTGAGATGTTTAAATGTTTTAGTTTTATCCATAAAGAGAGTGAATAACTCAAACTAAGATCATTGCATCCAGCCTCCAAATGGTGAAAATAAGGATAGTTTAGTTCAGTTATTCAACAAGATTATCTCCACGGATTCAAACAAGACTTGAAATGCAGAGGGAAATCCTTGATTTCTGGATTTTCTTCAGGCTTTTGTTTCTGCGCTCTGCATCAGAATGAGCAGAGGAGATACAATAAATCATGTGCCACTTATGGTGTGGCTGGTTATGGTTACTGAACAGAGGAGTTTCCAAGTATCAAGCGCCATGTGGAAATCCTTGCAAGGAATATCCAGTAAGAACATCCAAGGAAATCCTTTCAAGGAATATCCAAGGCTGTCTGTTGGTTTCCCTGTTCTTATTTCCTGAAATGTTACATAGATTTACTAGTTCATTGCATCTATTGAGATGTGAAATGGAACAGAAGCAAATTCAAGGCATATCCAATTTTGAAGCTTGCTGCTTTTCACTGCTTTAATAATTGTTTTTATTGATATTCCATTCGTCAAATTTCTGCTTTATCTTTTTTCACTTTCTGATGCCTTCCAAACTATACTCATTACAACCACCAATTAATGGTAATTCATAGACTTCTTACTTCTTAGGCCATTCATGTACTGTATCTCCTTTGGGATTGTTCGATGAATTAGCGTGCCACTGACTCCTGGAGAAAGCAGCTTAGAATTTCTGCAGCTGAAGCTGATAATTTCCCCCCAAAGTTATGTTGTAAAAAAGGGGGTGGAGAGCTGCTATAATGGATTTTAGATATAGGTTCCAATGACTTAACCCCTTCAGAATTTGATTTGACACTAAAATTCCATAAATTTTGACAAGGAAGCCTAACTGTAATTCAAGATCTGATCAAACATCCTACCAAATGGCCTTTTCTGCCCTACTACTCTGAGAAGAGAAAAATGTGATTTCTCTAATTTATTATTATTTCAATGAATAATGGAGACTGTTCTCCATACCAGACAGATCTGATGCTCTATCCTGTTGCTAAAAGTAAGGATGCATGCTATGCAGAGAATGATGAAATATTAGCAAATGTGTTCCTCTGCTATTTAAGTCATGGAGGAGTTAACATTAATATGATAGTGTTGATAAAGGTGTAATTGAAGTAGGTTTCTTTTGGTTAGTGATTTGTTGGAATCAATATTTCTCATTTTGTCCAATTATATTTAGCATCAGATAGGCATCTTAAGAAATTTGGATTTGCATCAAATATATCTCTCTTCATCATTCACTGGAAGTGAAATTTTGCCCCATAAGGGATACAAGAGTATGTAATGAAAACTAAAAAGAAACTTTGGACTATTGTGTATAACTCTATCATCTACTCTTGATCATTGTGAATTTTAAGAGCTTCCAGTGATAGACTATTGTCTTGAAGATTGGTAGTGTTTCAGGGAAAGAGAGGTTTATGACAGCTTTCATTTTCTTGCCTAATTTGTGCCCTCTAAGGATCTTTGAGTCGTATTTTTAGTGCATTGCTGAAGACTTGAACAGCAGAATTAGAGAGAAAAAGGTCTATTGCAAGTTCTTTCTTGATGCAGGTTCCACCCTTCTTGTATGGGGATGACAATTGAAGATGCAAAAAAGTTAGAGCACTTTATGTGTTCAGATTGTTCATCTGATGATGATACAAAAAGGTCTTTGAATGGTTTCCCTGTCTCACCATCGTCACTTGAGAAGGTAAGAGTTATTGTCCCTTGATGTAGATTCACTGGTCCTGTTGGGTTATATATAACACAGCTGTTGGGAATTTTCTCTAGAGAACACAAATAGCATTGCGAGTAGAGCATTTAATCCAATCTACGTGTAATACTGTCGACTTTGTCTTGATTGCTGTCTGGGGATAGTCTTTTAACATTTGCTGGTGAAGTCTGGTCATTTTGTAATCCAACATTTCTACCAGTCCTTTCTAGTGATGCATTATTAAATGGTCCTCATATTTACATGTCAACTGTTTTGGTTATGCTCGTCTTAACTCACATCTTTGTGGCTTTGAAGTGAAAACTATGATGTGATATCTGAACATGAAAACTACAACACACTGGTATCTATTGATTATACCACAGTATGCTTTAACTGTGAGTCTGTGACTGAAGGTGGGTCATACAATTTCCACATTTCTGCAACTTGCTATGATGGAATTTTTATCAAATAATAGTATAATACTGCCATTTCTGCCATCTGCTATGATGGAGTATATCTTTGCACAACAAAATTTAGAGTTTTTAATTAAATTTACAGGATTCTTGCTTTGCTTGTTATTCGCTTGACGCACAATATATAACAGGCACATGGTTGCCATGCCTTTTAGTTTGGTAACTTGGTCTTGGTTAGTTATGATGTCTAGAACTTAATTGCATGAAATTTGAGATATGAAGCTGCTTCATAAAAGGGTTCAGTTGTCTGGTACACATCAGCAAGATGACTGGAGCGTTGGTTTCTCATCTTTGTATCGGATTGTCTGCTAGATGATGTGCTTGTGTCTACCATTTGAATGCATTTTTCTCCAGATGGCCTTTTACTTGCATGCGCGTTGTCTCTGATATTCAATATTATAAAATGACGGGGGACATTGTGTGTGCTCAACTTTAGGTGGAACCAAAGCGCAGAAAAAGATAACAGGCTGATCTCATTTGCTGCATGTGGTGGGAGGTCCTCATTTTCTTCGGTACTATTAGCTACAGAAAGTGTTGTTGTGTTGAATTGTACAGTGCAGACAAGATACTGCCCTTGCATAAGCCTAGACATGTCTAGTAGATGACTGCGGAAAACTTGGATCTATATGCCCGTATGGCAAATGCTGTAGTTCTCTTTTCTGCATCAGTACAATTCTTGTCATGGAGAATTTGAGAGGGAATTTCTTGGTTAATCCTTTGTTTCATCTATTTGATTTTGCCGACTCCATGAAACATTTCATGGTTAGATCAAGAGATTTAATCGTCCCATCTATTTCATAAAATAATACAAACCAAATCTTCCATGCAATTCTTGCAATGTGTTTTGTTTATTTTAAATTATATCCCACGGTTGACCATAAGATTAACTCGAAAAGGAGAATTAAGAGTAAAGTAAGGACACCTTAAACTCCAAATTTTCAAATCATAATACTCCCTCTGGGCTAACATTTTCAACATTTTCTACGTTTTCGTCTTACTTTTTTTTAAATGTTCATTAAAATAGTATAAAAATAGTTTGTAAACAAAAAAAAATATTTTTTTTACAATAAAAATTAAAGTAAGATAATAATATAGGGACATCAAATAAGGCAGATAAAACACAAATAGGGGGATAGAGAGATAGAGGGATTTACATTTTTAAAGGTAGGTTTGACCAAGATTGCTACAACAATAAAAGGAAAGAGAATGCACACGCACAAGAGACTGGCTCTCGTGTAGCGAAGAAAACTTAAGGGAGCTTTTTATAAGATATACGCAAAAAGATAAGGTTTTAGCCTACATACTGCCAGGGATTATATAAAGGCTTAATTTGATGGTCATGATGAGAATGTGAGGAAGTTTATTGCGGGAGTCTTATTTGAATAAGTCAATTGGACGAGGTAAACATATTTGTATATATCACCCAGATAGGCATCCATGTTAAAAAAAATCATTCGATAGACGAATCGAGAAAGTGGTACGACCGAGAGTTTCAGATAAAACTAAATCGCCATCAAAGACCCACTTCAGCAACCAGAACTCCTAACTCTTGACTGCCTATCGATCGGAAGTCATATCGGTACCAACGAAAACGGTCTTTTCTTGTTCCAATGGAATAAAGGCAAAAGGAACCTCCTTTATTACGCTCTGAAACAAGATTTTCACCATACACAAATCTTGTAAATAACACTTTATAACTTTAGTTCCGTATGATAACAGACTATAAAATTTTACTTTTGAAACACGTTACAGAAAATTCACAAACATCTCACATCTTGTGAGATGTCTGATATTGTATACGATAAATGTCATCGATGGTTAAACATGCTATGATTTTTTTTAGTCAAGAGCTCGGGTACCTTACTTCTAAACAATGGAGTCACCATCCAAAGTAGCACACCGGACAGTAAATTCCAGAGCTGAAGAAATAACGTAAAGGGGTAGTGGAAGACCAAATATAGAGCCCATGACAATAAGATAAATCTTGATTGCTGGTACAGGTATGACTGCATACAGGCCACTGATGAATGCTATGAACAAAGAGGTCATTGCTAATGCAATGTGTACCTTACTACTGCCAAGCATCGATACCAAGTCTCTATTCTGACCCGAAGTAATCAACCTTGTATCTTTCACCAAAAGTTGCATCAGCACAGCAACAATGGAGAGCATCATAGCCAGCGAATCGGAGACGATGAATACCACAAAAGCAGCTTTCTTTCCCAGCACTGCCATGCCTTCGTTCTCTTTTGTCGTGTCATACCCACCTGGGATGGTAAATCCTGCTGCAAATGTCACTGTTACTATCAGTGTCGCGACGACCATGTACGTGTTTGCTTTTTCTAACTCTTCATCGCCTCCGGTTTCAGATTCAAGGTTCATCCTCCTTAACCTTGCATTAGCATTTCCTCTCACTAGCTCATCTCTGATTGAAACCTGATCAAATGAATAGTACAACTGCAGGTTATGCCGGGAAACAGGGAGTATCAATGTTACAGTATAGAATGAAGAAATGGATACTCACCTGTCTTGTCGCGGAATTGTCCGTCTCTTCTGTTACCATATCCAATGGATTCAAAGCGTTACTATCCGAATTTGGAATTGAAGCATAGAGATGACGCAGAGTTTTTCCGTTGACATCCTCTCTATTGAAGAGTTCAGAACCCCAAGAACGTCCGAGGATGTATTCTAGGACTTGATTTTGTTCATTCTGAATTGCTAGGTGGAGTATATTCTGCCTTTTGGAAGTAGTCATCTCCCAACATTCAGGGCAATGTGATAAGATTTCTAGCATCACATCCAAATGGCCATGGATTGCAGCAACATGAAGAGCAATCTTTCCCTTGTCATTTCTTGCCACAACATAACCAATGGATTTGTCCTTGGCCAATAGTAGTTTCACTATTTCCTTGTGATCATACTTAGCAGCATAATGAAGGGCAGTCCATCCATGCTTATCGACCTTCTTTGTCAGATTTTGCCTTTTCTCCAGTATCATTTTCATGCACTCTGTATATAGATCGAGCATATATATACTCTCAAATTCATATTTAATAGATTTGAAAATCATTTCTCAATGCAATTCAAACTTAAGAACCAGCCATTTTGCAACTAATCATCATTTGTCATACTCCCTCTGTCCTGCGTTGGGTTCCTACTGTCCATTTTCGTTTGTCCCAACTAAAAGTTCCTATTTTTCTTATTTGAACTTAAATTTGTAGCTGAAATTTGACCAACTTATCTCAATCCTCCACTTCTCCTGCCACATCAGAATGCATAAATGTCCGTGCAGAAAGGAAATAGGACCCTCACGCTGGACTGGGAGGATTATTAAAAACAAGCGTTTAAACATGAATTACCTGGAGAATTCTTGATTGCTGCAGCGTGCAGGACTGTTTTTCCATCAGGGCCATGACAAGCAATTGATCTGCAACTGGACAATATCAAAGTGGCAATCTCCATGTACCCTTTCTCAACCGCCATGTACAAAGGACTCCTGACATCCACCATTTTCGATCTCCTTGCTCCAGTTCCTCCAAACAACTCAGAGTTTTGATCCACGAACAGCTTCACAACGTCGAACCTGTTAAACCTAACAGCTTCAATCACTGCCACTTTCCTATCCTCGTCAGAATCCAACCGTGGCGATGTACAACCAATGAGTTCTCGTACAACCTCGGAGTGGCCTCTTCTCGAGGCAATAACGAGCGGGATTTCTCCATCTCCGTTTTTCATGAAAGCTAGCTTCGGTTTTCTTTCTAGGATTTGTTTGGTTGCATTCGCAGCAGGAGTTTCACTGCCAGATTGCGCGAGGATGTGCAGGAGATTGTTGCCGTTTGCAGTTGCTTTGTCGAAGTCATCGGAAAATGCAACAAGAGCTTCCCAATTGCCGGATAGGGCAGCTCTGTACAGTTCAAGATCCATATGTTTTGGACCTCGGAACCCATCGAATAGCTTTTTTACTAACTCCATCGGTTGTTTCAGTCCTTAACTTCCAGTTCATTTGACCTTAATACATAGTACTACTTACTGATCTTGCTTTCATCGTCATGTATTGTGCACTCACCAGCGGATCCTCAACATTAACGCAAATGCACTCCAAGTTAACTTTGTTGTGCTGTATAGCAAGACCAAATACGCGTTATTTTTTCCACTTAAAAACATATGTACAAACAAAAGTTGACATGAAAAAAAATGATATACCTCCCTCATCAATTAAAACTTTTTGTTCATCAAAAACATCTGGAAACGAAGAAGCTGAGGTATGATGTTGCAATCTTGCTACTAAAGTTATTTACAACTTACAAGTGAGTGAATTTACAGTGTACAACGTTGCAATATTGCCATTTTCAGTTTCTCCAGGACCCTCGTCCCGCCTGCAACAGCGAAGCATACAGCAACTCATTCCAAGTATCCGGCACTCCAGGCAAGCACCAATGACTACAATCTTGAGAAGTCACGCCCGCACGTTGTTCTTCCATCGTCTTGTACACTCTCCTGTAAATGGAAGGGTGCCCATCTTTTCTAAAATCAGCAAGCCTAGTTATGTTCAAGTACACCACCGGAGTTTTCATCCCACGAATCACGTGCTCGAGGGCTTGCATTGTGGGAGGGTACTTTGCTAGATGTGTTTCATTGAATATAGGCTGAGTATGTTCGTGACAATGTCCTCCTGAGTTCCATGGCCCACCCCAGAAATGCTTCACCGCGTATCCTCTGAAGATGACTTGAGTCTTTTCGCGGTTTATGTTTGCATCAATCCATCTGGACCACGTACCAAGAGCCTTAGTGTACGCAGTCAGAAGCCTCATTCGTTTGTACAAATGGTCACCTACTTGATAATAGTCTACCCCTTTTCTGGTTTTCTCATGAGACCACCAATGGCCAGTGTTGAAAATCAGAATATCTGCATCCTTGTAAATTCTAGTAGTTTTATCCATCATATCCAATCTCAGGGTCTCAAATAATGTACCATTTTCACCATTGAATGATGATTCCCTGACCAGAAATGGAGAGACTACAAATCCAACAGTGCACTTGTAATCCTCAAATCTGTAATGTGCATAGAACCCCTTCTTTCTGGACTCATAAACTCTTCTCTTGTTAGGTAAACTATGGCGAAGGATGCAAACGAGCGATTCCCACATATTTCGATTTATCGAATCCCCCACAAAAACCAACTTCTGACCCCTCAATCTCTCCAGAAAGTCGGTACCATTCAAGCTAGGCACCTCACAATCATAAGGCTTCCATCTCCATTTCAAGAATTCACCATCTGGCCTCTTATTTCGGTAACAATCGAAACGCCCATCAACATAAGGACAAGAGCCCTGAGGATATAATGGCTTTGATACATCTCTCACCCATCTGCCCTTATAGAGGTCACAATCCACACTCATCTCTCTTCTAACTAGCAAATGCTCTGACTTCACCACTTCAGTTTCAACTACCACCACATTTGCTTCACCAGCAGAAATATTATGCTTCCTGAACACAGTAAAGTTCCAATTTTTACCATGTGATTCCTCAATTCTAGTCTCTAGTTCTACAGACCTCTCTAGTTCTACAGACCCGTTTGAATCAGACAACTGTACACTTTCATGACCTTTCTTTGACACATTACCATTCATGGTCCCATTCAAAAGCATGGAATGGTCCAATCTGCAAGTTACACTGCTAAATTTATGATTGCAAGAAACAGTGCTCTTTGGAAAATAGGCATTAAATCCTTGCAAAACAGGGGAGGCTTTCAGCCACACGTTCGAAAAGACAACACTTAATACAGAAAATGAGGCCACCAGCCCCAAAATCAACCGAGAAATTACCTTCCTTCGTGAAGATGTTGCAGTACTGAGAGGTAGGAACCGGTTAGGAAATGCAAGATTTCTCAAATCCATTTGCTCCGAAGGATAAAGTCTTCGCTACAGTTCTGACTTCTTTCTGCAAGTATGGCCAAACAAATTCTAACAGCAGTACAGCAATAATTATAAAAATAAGAAGTGTTGGTGTGTTTTTTAAATGAAGAAAAGTGTCTTAACTCTATCTAATTTACTTAAGTACTAGTATAATCTTTTAATAATTGAAAGTGTAAATATAACTCTAAATAGTTAGTGTGAGTGCAAACATACCCATTCCGGTAGATTTAGGCCGGAAATGGATGACAAGAATATTTTACCATCTGAAAAAAAATTAAAATTTAAAAATGAAGGAAAGAGTGCGTTTTAACCCTATATTTTGTTCGAAAGTGCAGATATAACCTTGTAAAATCTGAAAGTGCAAATTTAACCCTGGATTTCATTTACCAGATTGTCAACAACCAATTTGGCCTGAAATTGATAAAATGACAATTATACCCCCGATTAAAAAAAATTCAAAAGACAAAAATAGAAAATGACCAGACTAGTGGAGCGATTCTCATTTTATCTTCTTTTTTCGAAAATTGGTTGAGATTCCGGGGAAGAGGTGGAGCATTTTTGAAATATCGTCGGGGGAGAGGAGGAGCGGCGGGGGAGAGATGGAGCGATTCCGGGGGCTAGGGTTTCCGGAGGGGAGAGGAGGAGCGGCGAACTGAGGTTGAGATGGGTGACAGGGGGAGAGGAGGAGCGGCAGGGGAGAGGTGGAGCTTAGGAGATTTACTGTTCCTCCGCCGCGAATATCGTCCGCTCCACCACCTCCACGTTCCAATCGGTGCCCTAATCTCCACTGCCACAGCGTTCCAATCGCAAATTCAGCAACAGTGGGGGCTGAGATGGTCGTGGCGGGGAGAGGAGGAGAAAGAGATAGGCTGCGAATCAGGGCGGGGGCTAGGGTTGAGGGTGGGGCTAGGCTAGGGTTGATAACTGGTGGATCACGGCGAGGGAGAGGTGGAGCTAGGCTAGGGTTGAGGTGGATAGCGGTGACAGTGCTAGGCTTGGGGGAAAGGTGGAGCGCGCGTAGCTAAGCTAGCGGGAAGAGGTGGTGGCGGCAAAGAGAGGTGGTGGTGGAACGCGCAGGGCTAGTCTAGTGTTGAGGGTTAGGGTGGCAGCGGGGAGAGGTGGTGGCGGCAGTGAGAGGTGGTGGTGGCGGCAGAGAGAGGTGGCGGTGGAACTAGGCTTTGGTGGTGAGGTAAGCAGCAGTGGGGAGAGGTGGTGGCAGCGGGAAAAAGTGGTGGGGAAAAACTAAGGTTTTCCGGTGAGGTATGGAACAATGGGGAGAAGTGGTGGCAGCGAGGAAAGGTAGTAGCGGTGGGGAGAGAAAGCAGCGGTAAGGGGCGGCGGTGGTGCTGGTGATTATAGATTTCTGAAGCTAGTGAGGCGGTGCTAGAGAGAAGGTGTGGTGCTGGTGATTATAGATCTTTGAAGCTCTATGGAAGCGACGGCCTGGCGGTGCAGGAGAAGCTGAAGAAGAAGAAGAAGTGAGGGTAAAATAGTCTTTATGCTTTCCTATTTTTAAACTCAGGGGTATTTAAATCTTTTCATTATTACTCAACATCGGACTTACATCGTACAATGCTGAAAACTGGCCAAAAGGGTAGAATTGCACATTTTGACAATCTTTTAGGGTTACTTATGCACTTTCAGATTTTACAAGATTATTTCCGCACTTTCTCAATCTTATAGTATTATTTTTGCACTTTTCCCAAAATGAAATTACAATTATAACCCCCAAGCCCTATTTTTCTTCTTTATTCTTCTCTTCCACCATTCACGAGCCCCATCGCTACCTGGCTCTTCCCACCAGGATTTCCTCCTCCGCACTGCCAAGTCCCACCGCCGCATCTCCTCCACCGATCGCATCATCTTCTCCTCCCCTTCCGACACCATCATCTCCGCCGACGAATATTGAGAATTCTTAGATGCTCAAAACCACCCGCCGCGAAACACCCCTCCATTTCCAAATTCCCATCTCCGCCACCGTTTCAATACCCAGAATCGCCAGCGCTAGGTTTCAGTGAGTATTGGTGCTAGGGTTCGCGGCGGTGAGTCAACGGGTGGTGGCGCTAATGTTTGCAGCTGGTGGCGGTGGGCGAGGGGTGAGGTGACTGGAGCGGGGCTGTTTACACCACCCATTAACTCGCCGCGGGAAATTTGGAAATAGAAGGATGTTTGGCGGCGGTGTTGGTGGTTGTGGAGGGGTTGGGATGCTGGGGGAAGGGGGAGGCGACGGGGCTGGCTGGTTGGGAGTGGTGGCGGTGGTGGGGCTGGTTGGGTAGTGGTGGTGGAGCCGGCTGGGTAGTGATGGTGGCGGGGCTGGTTGTTGCTGCTGCTAGTAGTGAGGCTAGCTGGGTGAGGGTGGTGGGGCTGGCTTACTAGTTCTCATCTCTCCTCTGTTTCACCTCCAAACCTTTTCTAATTCTACCCACATGCTCAACCTCATCTCCCGTTCACGCCGCTGCTTCAACCGAGCTCCAAGATCGAAGATCCTGAGGGAGAATATCCCAATGGAGTGATTTGTAATATTTCCAAAGATCTCAAAACAGAGGAGTTAGCTTATGAGTGCTGCAAGAAGTCCAAGGAGTCGTTCGACTGTGAATCTTGTTACGAGGTATTTGGTTCGGATATAGAACTGGGTTCAGTTGTATTATATCTGTAATGATTTTGAAGTATTCGATGTTTCGCGGGATGGTTTTACGTGTTACAGAGTGATTAATGGATGCATTAGGCTAGGAAGTATGAGCTTGCTGATGATCTTCTTCGTGTATTCTCCATGAAAGAGAGTGTTGCTTTTCTGGCGTTTGATGCCGCAATGAAAACATATAACAGATTGGGAATGCACGGAAATTTGATAGACTTGTATAAAAGAATGAAATCAGTAGTGATTTATTTGGATTCAGGATGCTATTATCGCCTAATGGATGCGTATATGAAGCTCGAAAGGTACGATGATGTTGCTTTAATGTTCAAAGAATTTACTTGAGTTTGTTCAAGTTCTTCATTTGGCTGGCGGGCCGGTTGCCAACGGCGACAGCCTGGCGGTGGTGGTGGTAACCCGAGGGAAAAATTGTCCTGAAATTTGTGTTTAAGGCCAAAGAGAATTTTAGTCATTTTATGTGGTCAACGCCAGAAATGATGTTTTAGGGTTATATTGACACTTATGTCAACTAGTTAGAGTTGTTTTTGCACTAAAAATTACATGAGAGTTATATTAACACC
>JAULKJ010000011.1:6091874-6106393 GCA_032355405.1 Rubia balearica | reverse complement strand
CTCTTCGTTGAGTGAGAAACTGATTCGGGATTTACATAGTGGCAATCTTAGTGATCATTTGGGAAGAGATAAGACGATTTATAGTTTGAAGGAGAAGTATTATTGGCCGCATTTGAAGAGGGACGTAAGCACCATTGTTAAGAAGTGTTATGTCTGTCAGGTTTCTAAATGTCAGTCTCATAATACTGGTCTTTATATGCCATTACTTGTTCCTAAAGATATTTGGCAAGATTTTTCTATGGATTTTGTGTTGGGTTTTCCTCATACCCAACGTGGTGTAGATTTTGTGTTCGAAGTGATGAACAGGTTTTCCAAGATGTCGTATTTTATTACATGAAAAAATACTGGTAATGCGGCTAATATTGCGAAGCCATTTTTTCGGGAATTTGTGCTTCTCCATGGAGTTCCGAGATCCATTACTTCATACAGGGATCCGAAATTCCTCAGTCATTTTTTGATTACTTTGTGGCGGATATTTGGGACTGCTTTGAATAAAAGTTCTACAGCCCATCTCCATACTGACGGGCAGACTGAGGTACGAACAGGACGTTGGGAAATATCATTCGTAGTGTTTGTGGTGAGAAACCGAAGCAGTGTGATTTGTCTTTTCCTCAGGTCGAATTTTCTTATAATAGTGCAGTGCATTCTGCTACAAGAAAATCTCCATTTTCTCTTGTTTATACTACTGTTCTGAAGCATGTGGTGGAATTGGTCGAGTTGCCTAAGGTTCTTGGAGTTAGTAAGTCAGCAGAAAATTTGGCTACAGAGATTGTGGAGAGCAAGGAATCTGTTAAGGCTCGTTTAGAGGCTACTAGGAAGAAGAATAAGGAGGCTTCTGATAAGTGTAAGAGACTCAAGGTTCAAGGAAGGAGATGACGTCATGGTATTCTTGCGCAAGGAGAAATTCCCAGTTAGTACGTACAGTATGCTCAAACCTCATAAGTATAGTCCGCATAAGGTGTTGCAAAAGATTAATGGCAATGCTTATGTTGTGGCTCTTCCTGATATGAGTATTTCCAACACTTTAATGTGGCTGATATTTATGAGTACCATGAGGATGAGGTTCTCTATCCTGAAGAGAACTTGGGGTCGAGTTATTCGGAGGAGACTGATGCAGGGTGAATGGCAATTTACTATTTTTAATTGTTTTCCGATTTTATTTTTATTTTGGAATTAATTGTTAATTTCCTTTCTTTATTATTCCGAATTTATTTCGGTTTCTTTTAGTATTTAAAGACCTCTTGTATTTTCTGGATTGGTAATCATTCATAATACTATTTTCGAGATTAGTTTTCTCTCTGGTGGATTCCAGAATCAAAACCTAGGGTCTGTGCATGCAGGCCTTAATTGTTCTTCAAAATTCGTGCTTGCGGATCTCTTTGATACCCTGACTGCGTCAGTGCTGCACTAGTGAACCTAGAAACATGAACAATATCAATTAACCTAGATGAATCAACAAGATCTAATGAATTAAGAACAAGAGTTTATAATCTCACAACCAAATTAACAATGACTTTGATCATCGGATGAAACTATGATAGCTTTTTATAGTCTTCAATAGAAAAAAAATTAGATCTAAAATCATAATGAATGCCCAAAGTACAATATAAGAAACTTGAAGCAGGTTCAAACGACTAACTCCGCAAGATTTTTATTTTATTATCAACAAAAGATAATAAAAAATAAAATAAAAAGAGATATGTATGATAAATAGATAAATATAAAAGCAAAATACGTAGTAACATCTCTAGGAAATGTTACTAATGGAAAACATGCATGTAGGAAAAATAAGGCCTTTTTGGTTATTGATACTCATAAGTAAAAAGCATAAAAAGACAAATCAATATCGAATTGTGTATTTGATCGAATGCATAACCCTTTTCGACTATCTCTGTGAAAAATTGGAGAGATAAAATATTTTTGATTTGAGGTTGCCGGAAAAAAAATTCTTTCCACTTTCTTATTGAAAGTAGGGTTTCACACCTCTTGTTGATCAGGAGACACCCGGATTTGAACTGGGAAAAAAGGATTAAGTCATCAAATTGAAATTGGTTAGAGCTAAAATACTTTCCTAGATCTATTCTAAGGTCATATACTGGAAATTAATAACTAAGGAAATAACATATGAAAACCCCTAATTACAATTAGAATTAGAAAACAAAATATGATTCCAGCAACGACATTTCCATATCCGTGGATTTAAATCTGCGATCGTGGATTTACGAACATTGAAAAACCTTTCCTTCAGCAGCTTTACCGCAAATATGGTGGTTAAATCTACGACAGTCACAGATGATGGATGCAGCAGTGGAATTTCGCTGCCCATTCGTGGTCGCGGTTTCTTCTTTCGGCAATTCTAGATTGCCCTCATCAACAGTTCTGCAAGTTGAGGGGTAAAAAATGCTTTTAAAAAATAAGGGGTTGAATGTGGAAGATCGTGATAGCTAATGGGTCATTGAATCCATTTGCTCTATTTTATGCATAGTGCTAGTACATTTTCCCATAAGTTTGATATGCTTCTGTGGCATAATACACTACTATACACCCTTCAAAAATTGTATCGAGTCATGTTGGCACCAATAAAATTATCATTTACCTTTATTCACATGTACAATGGCAAAGCATTATCGAATCGGCTTTCCATTAAGTTCTTTTGCCACAACTGAAAATTTTCAAATCATACCATTTAGACTTACGAGGCCCTTATCATGTTGCAAAATTCATGAATCCAAGTATTTTCTCACCATATAGTTGATGACAGTAGTAAAGGTTCATGGACTTTTTTTTACTGAATTCCAGAGATCAAACCTTTTCTATCGTGTAGACTTTTCTCAAATTGATAGAGGCTCAATGTAGCATTGTTGTTAAGATCATTAGGATCGGTAATGGAATTGATTTTTATTTTTTTATTTTTTTTAAAACCACACATATATTAAAATTAACGGTTAAAGGAGTTATTACACAAAGATTTGCCTAAGTTATAAACTACTACATGTTCACATGAAATTAAATCACGTGCGCTGCGGGCGAGCGTTATCGCCTTTTGGTCCATTGAAATTAAATCACGATCAGTCTTAATACAATTAAAGCTACGCAATTGAACAAGTTTGGTTAAATGTGACGAACCGTCCCTTTAATCTCCCAAGGCACCGATTTGTTATGAGCTAACACAGATGCAAATACCACTGAATCCGTGTAGAGAAGGAGGTCTGTTGGGTCATTTCTCAATGCAAATGCAGAGTTATGTAATAACAACTTTATTTATGGTGTATTTTTCTTGCACTAATCTATCCAAAAGGCAGAAAATTGATAACTGTTTTGTTACTAAGGCCTACACCGACAGCACAGGAGAGGTTGTAATTTGTTATAAATATCCTAGTCTATGGCTATCTGTTGTAACTAGCCGAACGTATAGGAATTGTGTAGAATCCTAGTTAGATAATTCAGGAAACTAGTTAGACAATCCTTTGTATAAATAGTTAGGCAACTCGTCATTATTATTTAACCCAACACGAGCTTTATTTTCACAGAAGCTTTACATCACACAAGCCTTTTAGGGTATCAGTTTCTGCTGGATTTTAATCCATTCTCTAGCACTTCTAAAAGCCTCTGATCGGTCCTATGGCCTCAGGAAACCCTGCTTCTGCATCCCAAATTCTGATCTCTGCGACCGGCGTATCCATGGCGAATCTGCAATTTCCGGCGTTGGCTGTGCGTCTCGACCGTGGCAACTATTCACTGGGGAGAAGCACCGTGCGATCTGCCCTCAAAGCCTACTAACTCGAGGGATTTCTCGTCGCCAGTGGAGCCCCTGCCGCCTTTCTCCCACCTGTCACCTGAGCGATCGTTGGAGAACCAAACCCGACGTTTGCTTCCTGGCGGCGCAAGGATCGTTTGATCTTGTTGTTGCTCCGCTTCACGCTCACGCTGCCGATGCTCGGTCTTGTTTCCATGGCGACCACCACGGCAGAATGCTGGACCTCTCTAGCTCAGACATTCTAGTCCGAATCTCGTGCCCGTCAGCAGCATCTGAAACAACAGTTGCAGTCCCCAACCAAAGGCGGCATGACAATTCTGGAGTATGTTGAAAAGAAACATTCCATCTTCGACGCCCTGGCGGAGTGCCTTGTCTTCACCTCCTACGGCCGATCTCGTCGACAACATCCTGTTCGGACTCGGCCCTAAATTTGCAACCTTCAAGATCGCCGTCAGCATGTGCCTGGACCCGGTGTCCTCCAACGAACTGCTCGACCTTCTCCAGGAGGAGCAGCGCATCACCGACTCCTGTTTGGATGCCGCCGCACCGTCTGCTCACGCCGCTTTTCACAGGTCTTCTGCTCTCCAACCACCACCGGGGCCGGCGGCTGCACCATCCTAAACTCGTACTCCCTGCTAGGTCTGTGAGAAGCCTAGTCATGTTGCCCGGAATTGTCACCAGCGGCTCAATCTTGTGGACTTCCAGCTAACGAATCGTCGTGCTGCTGACCACCTCCGACAGTCTGCCGCAGGCAAGCAAGCTTTTTCCACTTATCGGGAGAATCCCTCCACTCTCACCGACCCATGGATAGTCGACTCCGGTGCAACAAATCATGTCACGGCAGACATCTCCAGCATCAATCTTGCGGCTCCTTGCGGTGGCACTGATAGCCTCTTCGTCGCAACGGGTAGTCCCTTCCCATTACGCACACTGGCAATCTTAATTTAATTGCAAAGCATGCTGTTAAACCTGTTACCCTAAAGGCACATGCTGACGGCGGTCTTAAAGGCTGCAAATTCCGGGCCGAGTCCGAATAGGATGTTGTCGACGAGATCAGCGTCGGAGATGATCGGCGTCGGAGATGAAGATAAGGCACTCCGCCAGGGCGTCGAAGATGGAGCGTTTCTTTTCAACATACTCCAGAATTGTCATCCGCCTTTGGTTGGGGAATGCAACTGTTGTTTCAGATGCTGCTGATGGGCACGGGATTTGGACTAGAACGTCTGAGCTAGAGAGGTACAGCATTCTGTCGTGGTGGTCGCCCGGGAAGCAAGACCGAGCATCGGCAGCGTGAGCGTGGAGCGGAGCAACAACACGATCAAACGATCCTTGCACCGCCAGGTTCGGTTCTCCGACGGTCGCTCTGGTGACAGGCGGGAGCAAGGTGGCAGGGGCTCCACCGGCGACGAGAAATCCTTCGAGTTCGTAGGCTTCGAGGGCATATCGCACGATGCTTCTCCACAGTGAATAGTTGCCACGGTCGAGAAGCACAACCAAAGCCGGAAATTGCAGATTCGCCATGGATTTGCCAGACGCAGAGATCAGAATTTGGGATGCGGAAGCAGGGTTTCCTGAGGCCATAGGACCGATCAGAGGCTTTTAGAAGTGCTGGAGAATGGATTAAAATCCAGCAAGCTCTGATACTGTATGAATAATATAAAAGGCTTGTGTGATGGAAAGTTTCTGTGAAAATAAAGTGTGTATTGGGTTAAATAATAATGACGAGTTGCCTAACTATTTATACAAAGGATTGTCCAACTAATTTCCTAAATTATCTAACTACGATTCTACACAATTCCTATACGTTAGGCTAGTTACAACAGATTGCTATATAGACTAGGATATTTATAACAAATATGACAGTCATACTTTGACAAAGTCACACTTTAATAAGGCAGAAAATTGATAATTGTTTTGTTACACCGGCCTACATTGACAGCACAGGAGAGGTTGTAATTTATACATTTGACATTCTACAAGGGATAGTTCTGCAACAATCATGTACGAAGGCACAAAAGCTGGTAAGCAGAGAAGATCAACTTGTCTTGGCTCGAAATGATTTTGAAAGTTCCTTAATTATTCGCTTCTCTTTCAGTTTTTGGTCCTTCTCCAGATGCCATTTCTTTGAGGTGCCTTTCACCTGACACGTCGAAGGATTTGGAGGGTAAGCAAAGGGGTGCAGCAGGTAAGACGTAACTTGAGAGTAAAAGCTCCCAATAGCCTTACCCAAGTTCTGATGGGAGTGAGTTTCTCTCTAAATGTGTCACACTTGGATTGAACAAAGCTATGTCCTTTCGTTCGAAGGTCCTCACCCTATTCACAAATTCATTAGATAAAAAATGACAGAACTCGGACAGGAGAATTTGTGAAACAAAATTTCCAATAGAACAATCATCAAACTGGAGGAAGAGATACGAATCGAAGTAATAAGTGAAGTATATGTAATCAAACATCAACAACATACACCAGAATAAGGTGACTGGAGGAACAGAGTGAATAAAAGCCAGTGGTATAGTTACTTTCTAGGAATGATTTAACTTTCACAAAAAATGTAGTAATATGCTTGGAATTTTAACTTACACAAAAGCTTTCAAGTTTCTGCGACCACACGAGTCTTTTATACTTATCGCATTTTTACATTTTCAAGATGAAGCGATTTGAACTCGAATTGTCTACAATTCCCACTGTAACTATATGGTTTATGTAGTGTCTCATAGAACTACCATTACGGTCTTCAATGTAGAATTCTCCAGAATATCATTCTTAGGCTCAAATTCACAAGCACATAATTTCCTCTCGGGGCTTCCTTTCTAAACATATATCTAGAAGTTATACTAGATCCCTGATAAAAGCGACTATCCTACATTTTTGTAGCTTTCATCAATTTTGGTTTGAGAGTTAGCATGTTGGATGTGATGAACCCCAATATCCCAGCCTTATGTCTGCTCTCTTGCCATTACCTTACCTGTTATTTACAAGCAGCCCACAGACAACAAAACCACAAGCTCCAGAAGTATGGAGAGCCATGACAGAAAATGGTGCGCCTATATCAGTTGTCAAAGAACAATCTCTATAGTAATTATCTAAGAAAACTGAACTTCAAGATAATTTGATCTCTTAGGCTGCCAGACTGATCTGAACCGAGTTGCCAACATGGAAAGAAAACAAATTCAATATCAAAGTACCAAACACCATGTTGCTTTCCACATTTCTCTCCAAAGAAGAGATACTTACACTACGTAGCTCGAGCTTGGAAACTGCCAGCTCCAAACCTAAAATTGCTCCACCGAAGACAAGAACAGTAGCAGCAAAAAAAGCTTTTCCAACTGAAAGAGAAGGAGTAAGATGGTTAAAGGACCAGTTCTCACAGAAAAAAAGGCATAAATTTAGGGAATTGTGTTGGCCCTTCTACTTAAGAAAGTAATGAAATGTCTATTTGTAGAGTTTAAAAAATATATGGATCATATACATGATTTAAGAAAAGAACAAATTAACAAAACTCTGCACATAATCTCCTCCTCCTCATGTTTTTTCTTTGTCTTTGTTTTTTTACCCAATTTACTTAAACTTATCTCCCACTCATTAAATCTTTTACAAATCATCATGTAGTCTTTCTTTATGCTTATTATAATATGACATCTCCGGGAACTCAACGGACTTGGTTCCATAATTGTGAAGCCTATATGTTGCACAAGCCACTAACCAACTCCTGCATGTTGTGAATTCACTTGAGCATTGAATACTAGGTATCTCAACCAGAATTAAATTTAGGTGTATTATAAAAACGTTTTGCACCTCCCCGAGAGAAAACCAGTGAAAATATACCACGGAGAGCAAATGGGGTATGCCATTGTGAGCTCTTAAATATTAAATTACAAAAATGTTTTACAGTCTATTCAACCAAGCTAAAGGTAATGCAGTGAAAGACAACAGAATACCAGACATTTATCTCCTGAAGTATTATACTGAAACTCAAATTTTACCCTCACACAGACACCTGACTGGATGAAAAGATGGGCCAGAGGTTAATCAATTAACACTCTTCTACGTTTACTAATAAACAGCCAGGAAATAAAATCATGGCCTACTCTGAGATAGGCCGGCGGCAGCAGCCTTAAACTTTTCAGGATTAACTGATGTGTATTTGTCATGGCGTAACTCATTTGCCGTTGAAGCTGAAATCCCACTTTGTGGACTGGGTAGCTCCCACCTGCATGTTATAGAGTTGAAAATTAAACATAATGTAGCACAATCCAAACAAAAACTGATGAAGATACCATTGCTCTTGCAGCACCTCAATCCGTGTTATTTATCAAACTACCAGAAATAGTATACTCATATAAGCCACTCCTATACTTGAAAATCTTTGAAAAAGAATCTGTTCTGTCGTTTCATCTTGCTAGGAAGTACAGTGCATGTAAGTACACAGTCACGTCAAAATTATCACCAAATGATAAATTCATATGTGTATGAGTCAATCCTTAAAATGTAAAACAATCAGTGAGTTAGTAAACTGAACGAAATTCTTGAGATTTTGAAAAACAAATATTAGCATAATCTTCACCAAACAAAAGTACAGAGTTCGGCACCAAGAACTAAATAAAGTATTAAAAAAAATCCGGAGAATCAAATAAGTAAAACGGAATCCCTACATAGAGCAGGGAGGAGGTCTTAGGTATTCAGGTGGCTATGCCAGCACCTGAGCTCAATACCTCCCTAAATCAGTCTCAAACTTTCCACAGCATATCCAGACTTAAAGAGTTAGTAAGAGCAGGGTTAGCCTGACAGAAAAACACTCTTGAAAACAAATAATTTGCAAGAGAAGAAACAAAATCTCACTTTGACAGCAGTAATCAATTACAAATGGTAAGATCAGTTGAACTATAACCAAGTCTCATTAAACTGAGACCATCTTATCTAAATATGTAATTCATCAATGCACAAAAGCCGGTGGGAAGAGGAAAAGCCTTCAACTTCTCCTTTAGCCTCACCTAAAATGAAAACAAATTCTCTTTTCCGTCTAAATCAAAAGTATTGTGCTCCTTGTGCCCCAAGTTAAGATGCACAGTTTAACTTTTGACAGCTTACACAAAATGCACACTTTAATTTTAGACAGTTAGACACAAAAATGTTTGATCGTTAATATTTTTAATTACGTGACTTTAAATATTATGAAAAGTTGATATTTTGAGCATAGACTAGATTTCGAATCTCACAAGTCACACACCACAATATTCTAACTTATGCATCAATTGCAGCTTTGGCTGGAACAAAGGGGGTAATATGCAACATAGTACACACATTACAGAACCCTGTCCAGCACATAAATCATTACCTTAACTAAGTGCAAACTCTGGACAAAGTAGTAACAAACAATTTTCATCGACAAATCAAAACCCAAAGAATACCTTTTGGGACCAAAGGTGACTTGGGGAAGCGAAACATAACCTCGGAGAGGATTGAGAGCGTCGGAGGACACAAAATTGGACTTCGTGGGATCAGTGCGAAGAGCCCATTTGGAAGATGATGAGAAGGATGAAGAATCCGGGATGGATGAAGACTGAAATATCTTGGGAGGCAGAGAATGCTTCAAGACCTCGGGAAGAACATCAGCTGATGCTTCGTCGTGAATTGCATCCGGTGACGAAGAGGGCAGCTTCGTCTTGACTTTCTCTGCAAGTTTGGACACGGCATGTTTGGATTCTTGCAGGAAATAGGCGCCCTCCGCGCTGGCTAATCTTCCTGCTAGAAAACTCATCCTCCTTGATTTGGGGCTTTCTCACAGATAGTTTGGTCTTGGTACTATTTAGTATGTAGCTCATTTGTAGTCGGTTTAGCCATTTGCTTCCTCATACATGTCATTTTACTTTGACTTGAAAACTGTATTTTTAAAATGAGAGTTCTAAATTTTTTACTAGATCAATTCAATTCAAAAATTTTATTTTAATTTATTCTAATTTACAATTTAACATTGTAACTAAAATATTTTACTTTTCTATAATTCTAATTCAACCCATTTTCTAATATGCCTATGGAAAAATATTTTTTTCAAAATTTTATTTAAAATTTGAGTCCGTCTCTTGAAAGACGGTCTTTCCATAAGTCATGGAAAGATCAAGATTTAAAGTGCAAATTAGAAGAAATGAAGATAAAAGTTTCGGGTTGCATGAATCGGGTTATAAACTTTATAACTACTACACGTTGCATAATAAATTTTTAATATTGTGAATAAGACATTTTACATTTTATTATTCTAATTAAATCTCATCTTTGTATAAGCCAATGAAAAGATTGTTTTTTCCATGACTTTTTCTTAAAATTTAGTGTTTAATTTATAAAATAAATGAAAAAATACAGTTAGCGACAAGTCACCAGTTATGAGAGCTCCTCGAATTAGAATACTACCCATCCTTTTCGCATTATAGTAGTTCTATCTGAAATAATTATGTTATTAAAGCTAATATCAATCTTAGTTTTAAGATTTTTTAATGAATGCTATATTCTTTGAGATAGTATTATATGAGACAGTCTAAAATTTATGTAACGACATTTATGCAATTCTATTTATATTCTAGTCCCAGAGACCTGTCTCTAATAATTTTACAAGGACCTATCGCTAATATTTTTCAGGGAACTTTTTGTTCAATTTTTCCCATCATTTTCCCCCATCTGCATATGCAAAAAAATATATAAAAATGCAAAAAAAATCAATATGATCATCGAGTTGAAAATTATAAACATCATCTACAACTAGCATATCATCAACGAAAAATTATAAAACCTGGACTAAAAAATTGTACCAAAAAATATATTTAAAAATCTAATAAAAATCAACAAAAAATTAATAAAAGCTTCGAATACAACTAACAAAACATCAACTGAAAATCATAAACTGAAAATTATAAAAACATCAGCAATCATATGTAGAAAATCATAAAAACATCAACGAAACTTCAATTATCATTTTTTTTAAAACTACAAACATCAACCTATATCACCCAAAAACTACAAACATCAACTCCTATCACCTAAAACTCACCAAGAAAATGAAAAATATCAACAAGAGAGAGAGCTTAAAATATCAACTAATATAACCCCAAAAAAACTACAAAACATTGACTCATATCAACTAAAATTCACCCGAAAAATGAAAAATATCAACATGAGAGGAAAAAACTAAAAACATCAACCAAAAACTATGGTACCTTAAGAGTATAAATTATTCACTCTAAAAATCATAAAACATCAACAAATTTATTTATAAAAAACTACAAATATCAACCTATGTATATCACCCAAAAACTACAAACATCAACTCCTAACACCTGAATCTCATCCAGAAAATGATACATAAAAAAAATACACTACAAACATCAATTCTTATTAGCAAAAGCTCACCCGGAAAATGAAAAACATCAATATGAGATTTTTTTAAAAAAATACTACAAATATCAATCCATATCACCCTAAAAAACTTTAAAAAAATCAACTCATATCAATTAAAACTCGCCCGAATAATGAAAAATATCAACATAAGAGGGAAAAATTGAAATATCAACAAAAAACTACAGTATCTGAATAATAAAAATTCTTTTAAAAAAAGATCTGGTGGAATTTGAATCTAGGTCTCTAACCTCAAAGCCTAGAGCAATAACAACTACACCAAAGATTTTTTTAAAAAATTGGTTTTACCGTTTTAGCTTAACTAGCAATCCTATGTTCCAAATAGTATAACTTAACCAAGTATGTAAATTAAATGATGCACGAGACACACAACTTGGTTACGCAGTACGGTAAAATTCACCTACGTCTGCGGGGTCTGCCACTGTTCAGAATAAATCCACTAATCAGAGATATTGTACAAAGTATACCATACAACTATATTTATCTTCCGATTACAATGAGTGGATTTTGCAAGCTCCTCATGCTATTGATCCGCATTGATCAGACTCCCTCTGACCTCGAAACTCATCGATGTTGGATCTCCTCCTCCCGAGAAATTAAGGTATATGACTCTAAACTTGATCAACAGGTCTCGTATGTTGGAACATGTAAAATCTGGCTCTTGCAAACTTCTCGGCATAATGTAAAATCAGAATGCAGATTTTTTTTCTTAATTAAATGCATGTCTTTTGCAGCCGTATAATGTCCTCTATTTATAGTCCATATGCAGATCGGAATTTCTCCATAATTATCTCCATAATATTCCTATTCCTCATCTGCTTTTGAAGCATATCCAAATTCCATAAATAAAGGGATTTTCCTTATCTCACATAATATTCCATAAATCTAATTTCATAAATATAGGGATTTTCAATAAATTCATAATGCTTCTAAACAGCTGAATTAAATATTGCATAATCTCCAAGCTTCCATAAACTAATATTGCCCAATACTCTTCTCGCCAAATCGGATCTTACGTAGTATGTTCCAACATGGAATGTTTTTCTTCTTTAACACTAGTTCACAAATGTCAACACTTTAATCCATGAGACGCACATGACTTTACAATCTCCCTCTATGACATTTTGGACTTTGGACTAATGAAACCAAAAGAAAAACTTCCATAAATCTCCTATTATGGAACATATGTAGCTTTGAATTAATAATAACAAAGAAATCTAGAATAATTCAAAAATTACACAACCAAAAATTCAAAATAAACCATTCTCCCCCTTTGGTGCCAATAAACATGCCAAAGTCTTTAAAATAAGGAGAGAAAAAAATAGCAAAATCCAAAGTCGGCTCCTCCTGAACCTAATACCGACTATGTTAGAACATAGCTCTCCGGCACTCAATCTTGTTTAAGAGCAACGCCTTGCGCTTCCAACTGAGTCTTTTCTTCTTCGAGTTTTGACTTCTCTACTTCTAAGGCAGCAATCTGGATGACAATGACACCCAGCCTTGAATTCGGAGCCATCAACTTGGCATGATTTTCCTCACTGGAAGAAGTAGAATCACCACTTTTAGGCTTCCAGAGTAGATCTTTCACCTGTCTCAAACCAAAAGTTTTCTTATTCGGCTTTAGTGGCTCAGTTTCCACTATCTCATCCTTTGGTTTAGCCTTCTAACCATAGATAAAATGATAAACGGATACACCAGAGAATGCATGGCCCTTGGAGAGATAGCTTGAAGCACAATCGCCTGCTGAATGAGTAAGCCAAGGTTTACCAGCCTCTGTATTACAACACAGTAAAGTAACCTTGCCATTTCACGGGTAAGAGCTGTGGTGTTTGAGGATGGCATCTAGCAATTAACAGCCACCTGATATAGCCCGAAAAACCTTGAAGTCAAGCAAGATGCTTGAGAATAACCCGTTGCAGCCTATTCAGTCTTAACTCCACCTAAAATTTCAGTCAGAATTTGGTACTCCAAGACCTCCATTTCGTCATAAAAAATTCCCTCAAATTTTGGAGTCTTCAACCCCAATAGCCTGTTAATCCTTTCAGCCGAAAAATTCACAATTTTCCCTTGCACATACACCCAGTAACACCAGGATAAATCTTCCTCAAGATTTCCAGCCATCAAATTGGAATATACTTCACACACTATCTGTTTATTGTAATCCTGGAGTCCTGTAGCAGCCTTTCGCATTCCAATCAACTCAAGAAAATATGAGAATCCACTAGGTTTGTAAGCTACTAAATCTACAGGTCGTTCGGCTATAACCTTTGTGAAACCCCGCCCCTAATGAAGTTTGTACGTATGTCATTAAGAAATAATGAATTGGGTCGTTAACTAAATATCTATAATATTAAAATATTTATAATAAATTTGATTTATGAATTAAATATTTTGTTATTGGAAGTTTATAATACAATCTCATCATAGTTGATAATTACAATTGAAACTAAAATATTGACAAGATTTGAGTTATTAATTATTATTTATATTATTGTTGAAATTCAGTAATAAAATCTCGTAACATTGAAGATACAATTAAAACTGAAATATTGACAATTTTTCATCCATTTAAAGAGAGAAAAGAGTACTAATAATGAATAAGGAAATACACACACATTATAATCGGAATTAATAAGAAAAATAATAATAAAAATAGTAGACACAATGATTATTTATGTGGAATAATGTGTTATAATGGTTACTTAGTCCAATTGATTACTTAGACAAAATAATTACTTAGGTCAAATAATTATAGCCATTATTTTTGACTCTTGATTTTTGACTCTTGAATTAAGGGATAAAAGTTGGCCAAATGAATAATAATTACCTAAGACATAATAATTACCCATATGCAACCTTTGTTTGTAGTCTTGGTTGTGTGTAAAAATTGAATTGGATGCCTAATAAAACAAATAAAAGAAGATAAGAAGAGAAGAGAGAACAAGTATTTTCTAGAGAAATGTATTAGTGTCTTATAGGCACTATAAATACATACATCAAGACCTTTGTTTTAAGAGAAGAAAATAAGAAACCAACTTCACTTCTTCTTTTACCCCTTGCCAATTCCTTCATCCCAAAACTTCCGTTTTTTCACTCACAAAAATTTAAGTTCTTCCTCTCTCCCTTTTTGGCTTAGCATCTTGAGAGGGTTCCAATTTAATTCCAGTATAATTCAATTGGGTCTACATCGGACTACGGTGAGTGTTTTCATCGCCCTAGCACGAATTGAATTAAAATTTGTGATTGCATGTTATATTATTCCTGTTAATTTTAATGAGTTATTCGAGAATTTTATACAGTACATGAAATGTTTATAAATATCATGCTTGTTTCATGTTTATTATTTTGCTTCATAATA
>JAULKJ010000011.1:6078856-6091774 GCA_032355405.1 Rubia balearica | reverse complement strand
TCTCTGACAATGTTGAGCGTCGCGAGGATCCCAATCGTATGGCCAATTGAAGGATGGTAAAGATGGTGATTGGTCTGACCTATATGAGCCCTTCGAGGATAGTGAACTCAACTTCGTGATCGTTACCATTGTTGTACTTCAATGAAGCAGATTCATGAGAGATGTTGTCGGTGAACTCTTACAATTTCAGATATGATAAAAAATTCCGCAATTCATTTGTGGTTAATATAAGGTGCAATAAAATAACTGGAAGAAATTCCAGACAAAGTTCATCGAGATCAAAAACAAAAGTGCAAGAGTTCGCGATGGCGTGGAGAATTAATTCTTTAGTGAGACTGACGGTGGTGGTTGTGTTGTAGATGCAGGTGGCAGCGAAAGTGGCAACCAAGTTGCAGGTAGTTGTGAAAAACTCATCTCACGACCAATAGAGGATTAGGAGGTGGTGGTGGAGGTGGCGATAGGTTGGTGGGTGGAGGGTGAGGGGGATCAGTGGTCGGAGGTGGGTGGCGCAAATCAATGATTGTAGGTGGAAAGTTGTTCCACATAATTTAATTTAGCCAAAACGTATTATAATTTCACAAAATCCTCACAATCTGTACCCTTTAACAAGTGAAAAGAACAAAAAAGCAGTGTAAAAAGTGAAATCTATCAACAATAACGAAACCGACGGTCAAAGTAATCAAATTTATGTATTTTGGAAAATTTAATAATCAAAACCGTGCAAAATTTTATTTTATAATTAAAAAATTTATTTAAAAATTGTTCGATGATCAAAAGTACAATTTACCCTTAAATTAAAGTGATATATAGGGGAGGTTGTTTGAGAGGTATTTTCTTGAAATAACATAAGTACAAAAATTTACTCATATTTATAGTTTGAGAATATCTATCCATCTATCAAACTAATAGGTGTTAAACCAATATATATATATATATATATATATATTAATGATATAAATATTATTATTGATTTTTTTGATTTGAAACCCACAACCTTCTTGACAATTAAATAACTCTTCAAATTTAAAATAAAAAACTTATTTGACCATTATTTTCAAGGATTAGGAGCTAACTAGCATTAAGGCAGAATATCAAATTTGACAAATCATCCATCTCATCCAGCTCAATTGGTCAAAGTTTTGAGCGAATATTGTAAACTTTTGAATGAAAAAATAAGTAGGACTAGATAAGTGTTTGAACCTACCAACCGTCTTAGGTAGACCCATGATATCTGACATGCTATATTTTGTATTGCACAACTAGTGATTATTAGTATACTTTAAAGTTACTCTAGGCACATATTTGTTGTAATTTTGCAATCCAATTTTGATGCAAAGAAGTGAAGAAATCAAAGAATGTATAGAATATTGAAGATTTAATGAGTTGGAGATGAAGAACGGAATATCTACCGTCTATCTCGGAATGAAGATCTAAAGACGAAGAAGAGAAAAATTGATGACCACAGAGGATCGTCAGAATCCGTAGCCGTGCCTGGACCAAGCTACGATTGTGGCGGAGACAAAAATAGCCAGAGATGCATTGCCAAAGACAATACCAATAAGATTTTAATAGTTTCTTCGTCACTGTACAAATTTTATTTCCTGTTTTGGGTAGAATTAAATTTTAATTAGAATTATTTTCGTAGATTCCTTTTCTAATCAATATTTTCAAGTATTTAAACTTATAATAGCCATACAATTAGATACCAATTACATTACAATCTCAAAAATACATTATTTCATATTTTTCTTTTGGTTTGTGCTATGAAGAACTAAACCTTTAGTTTTATCTGACTATTGAAGCAATCACGGATGTGGTTCTGAAATTTTAAACTCTTCTATATTTCTATTATTTGTATTGATTCTCTAGTTCTTGAATCAATTGGCTTGTACATGTTGATTTATCTAGTATGATCACCTAGGTTATTTTATATTGTTCATATTGCAATCATTTGTGTGCTTTAAATACATAGATCTGTCAAATTAGCAATTCATGATAGCATGAGTATATAGTTATGACTCATGTGTAATGTGAAAGAGAACCAATTGCATGCTAACATTAACTTATGGCTATGGTTATTATTGCATATATATATATCATATATTCTTGGTCTCGTTGCTATTATTAATTCAGTCTTTGTCTAGTTGGTGAAATAAATTAATAATAAGTATTATTATAGTCTGGTAATTAAATTTTTTAGGAATGAGAACAATAATTGTTGATGAATGAACTTGAAATATCTATGATTAACCTGTGATGCTGATGTGTGGATATTGGATGAACTATTTTTATATTATTGATTAAATCCTTATATTATTATTCTTGTGTTAAAGTAGTTTTAATATAGAAAAACTTTCAAAAAACCCCTTTGGTTACTTGATGGGTGAAATATTCTTACTTTTTTGAGATAGAATAAATTATTCCCCTTGGTTCAACCCCATACTTGCCTACTATATTATTATTTTTGGTGTTTAAGAAAATATAAACTTACTTTGATAAAACACTCACAATTGTGAAATAGGCATATCAAATTCACTGCCTCTGTCAAGAAATTATTTTATTATATTTTTTGTTAGTTTTTGTGTTTTACCAATTGTTATGTGGGAACCATATACAAAAGAAGCATCATCAAAATCATTTTCCAACGCAACTTGTACAGAATCATCACCATAAAGTTCAAAGATATCTTGCACTACATTTTTAATAACATCAATAGCATGGTAAGAATGTTTTTCACTAGGATACTTCATAGATTTATTAATGATAAATTCTACTTTTATCCCATCGAATTTATGGTGATTGTTCCATTATACACATCTATTATTATCCTTGATGTTTTAAAAAATGGTCTCCCAAAAAAATAAGCATGACATGTTTATCATACTCCATGTTAAGGACGTAAAAATGATGAGGAATATTAAGGAATCAACCTTTACCAATACGTCATCTACAATACCTTTAGGGTACGCACTAGAACGATTGACTAGTTGGATCATCACTCTGGTTTTATGCAATGTGCCTAAAGTTAGACTTTCATATAAAAAATACTGAATCACATTTATGGAAGCACCTAAATCAAGTATAACCTTTTCAAAATGGGTGTTTCCTATCACACATGGAATTGTAAACATGCTGGGATGACTACACTAAGGTGATAGTTTCTTTTGAAATAGAGCAGAGACATGCTCATTCTTTCCACGTTTAAGATTATTTTTCACTCTTTGTTTTCTATTATCCACACATAATTCACATCTAGGAATTTGTTCGATAGTATTTAGAAGTGGAATATTTACCTTACATTTACGAAAGAATTTGTAGATGTCTTTATTGTCCTCTTTCCTCCTTTTGTCCTTCAAAGCCTTCGTAAAAGGTGGTTTCGATACTTAGGTAAGGATTTCCACCATTTTTGCTTTCTTGTGAGGAGGGGATGATGGCTTGGGAATTGACCTTGGTTTTGTAACAATTACTTCTTCCTCAATCACCTTACCCTTGCTCACCCGCTCCTTGGCTAACTTCTCAGCTTCTTCTTCTATCTCCTTCTCCATAAACACCACTTTCTCGGGCTCACACTCAACAACACCTTGCTCATGGTAGTTTCCCTCTTCTTTACAACTTCTCAAAGTGATAACACAAACATTTGGCGAGGATTTAGCTCTAGTTGAGAAGGAAACTTTCCCGAATCTCTTGACTCTATCTAATTCAAGGTAAATGCCATTTGACTCATTTGAGTCTCCAAATTTTTTATACTCGATTCGGCCTTCTCTTGGAACTCTTGGGATTTCTGCATCTAAACTCAATCTTCCCAAGGTTTGCATCACCTCATCCTTTGACATGGTTGAACCTTCACCTTGATCCCGAGATTTATCTTGGAGCCTTTGGAATTTTTGTTGTGTAGGCCGATATGGTTTAGCCTTTTCCCTCATTGAGCATTTCTATAGTGAATGTTAGGATTTTCTCTCGACCCCGAATTGTAAGAATCTCTACAACCCAGATTTGGACTATTTCGGTAGTCTTGACCGCCTAACCTTGATATCCGTGGCCTCCTTGGAACCCAATCGCGTTCACCTCTTCACCATATTCATCTTGCAATCTAGGGCACGAATTTGTAGTATGCGTCATATCTCACATGTCTTAACATGTGGCACATTTTTGGGCTTGGTCATGAAGGTCTTCATAATTGAGGTAAGGGCTAGAACTTGATATTCTAGATTTGCATTCTTAGAGCTAACATTGGGATTGTTCGAATTTTGCCTCCTAGATCGGACCTTAAGCTAAAAGATCTTGATTCCTCGACTAATTCCTCATACAAGTTCATAACCTCCTCCAAGCTCTTTTTTATATTTTTTTATTGAACCATTGCAAGCTCCTCTCACCAATTTTTACTCCTCATATAGTAAACCATTGTAGAAGTAGTGTACTAAGTCGCCCTCTGAGTAACCATGGTGGATTACTCGATAGGAACTTCTTGAACCTTTCCCAATAATCATAGAAGGACTTCTCATTCCATTGGATGATGTTTCTAATTTCCTTCTTCAAGGAAGTGGACTTAGAAGCCAGAATACACTTGGCGAGAAATTTTCTCTTTAACTCAATCCAAGAATGAATACTCCCGGATGGAAGATAATGCAACCAATCTCTTGTGCATCTCTCAAAAAATAGGGGAATGCCTTCAACTTTTAGAGCTCCTCATCTACCCCTTTGGGAATCATGCCACAACAAACCATATGGAAATCAGTGAGATGCTTGCTAGGATTCTCTTCTTGCCTAATAAGGAAAGAAGGTAACAAATGAATCAACTGCAAATTCAACTCAAAATAACCATTAGGACCAACCACCAGATAGGTGAGAAACATATGTTGTGCTCAAAATTAGAAGCCATAGGCCCCCTTGTAGAAACAACCCACCCTTGTAGAAGAGGTGGTGGTGGATCTATGTTGGGATTTCCTTGTGAATTCTCTATAGAGATAGTGGGTTCCTCACAATGGGTTGTAGAAGTGTTAACATCCACACAGTCTAAGGAGCGCCTTCATTCTCTCATAAGGGTTAACTTCAACTCAAGATCGTTGTGTAATGGTTATTGCAAAGAGGATCAAGTATGTACCATACAACAAGAACTCAAACATTACGTCTCTGAGCACAATATAAAATCAAATGAAAATTTAAATATATAATATTAACAAAAATATGCTTAAACACTTAAAAACACACAACTCTTCCCCAATAGCGGCCCCAAAATTTGGGAGATCATCGCCGTACCTCTCAAATATACAATTTATAACACCCATGGTTTCCTATGATACAATTAACAAGATAATAGCAGTAAGGATCGTTCTACTAGAGAAGAGGTATTTTCCTAAGGGTTCATGCATATAGAAAGATTTTCTTATGATGCAAATAAGTAGAAAGAGAGTTTTAACACAAAGATGCCAAACCTTGGATACAATTGACTTCCACTTCAAAACCTAGCATTGATCATAGAACCTTCACTCTATCATAAACCTCTTGATTACCTATTGTGGAGGTGATCCTTCTATTCTCCTTAATTATAGCTATATAGAGTGAATTTGACATCTCTTCATATTTCTCACTAATGACCGCCTTAGATTATCTATTCCTAAAGTCATCCCATTATGCAAGAAGAATTAATAAGATTGATGATGTCCTACACATCTTAGCAATTCACATAATTCTTAAGGGTTATCAAGAAAGTTCAATATTCAAGAGTTCCCCTTCATCAGCCACTTCAAGATAAATATGAAAAAGAATTCAACATTCTCACATTCATCTATCAATTCATAACATCACAACATAATTAAAAACACTATTTTCATGTTCTTGGACCACACATTACAAGGGATCAATTAGCTACTTTCATCTTGACTTCTAACATTCCATTATACAGACAATCCATATCAACACATTTCTAACCAATTCATGAAATTAAAATCAACATTCAATTCAAAGGAAATACATGATAACCAAGAACTCTAAATAGAGTTTAGGTGAGGCTATGGCGCAGGCACTGATTCTTTTGCAACGTCATCTCTGACGGTTTCTTTCGCAATTTACCAGCGGGCTCCTCACGATGGATGAGCAAAATCAGGTTGTCGCTCGGTGACAAAAGAATTCGCTATTGCCGATGAAGAAATTGAGGCCTCCTGCGCTAGGTGAAGATGCCGATGAGAAGGTCTCCTTTGCGATCTCTGGTAGTCGGGACTTCTCTGGCGAGCGCGATATCCCTGTCGGGCATGACATTTATAATGGGCAAACAATACTTGCAAGAAAAACTCATGTCGTTCACGACAATGTCAGTAATATAAGAATTTAGTGGAGTTTTCCCGTCGCACGAAAAGGAAGAATAAGACAATTATCGTTCTAAGAAGAAGAACTCACAGCGGCGACCAGAATTTCACGACGGTGACTGAAATCTCACAACAGTGAATGGTGTTCGCTGCCACCTCACCACCGCCCTGCCCCTCCCTGAAATCCAGCTTCTAAATCTAACTCTTAAAGAGTTCCATTCAGCCCAACCGTAAAAATCATCCCCACTCCACGCAGAGATCGCCATATATTTGTTGTGGTCGACTGTAGCTACGATAGTCTCGTGGTGGCCGCGACGGAGAAACAATTTGAATCGGCAGACAACGTTGGGCAAATGAGATATTGGACACAACCCAAATGTATTGTTTAGCAATGGTGATGGGTTGCAGCTGCAGTCAAAATGGGCCATTCAGTAGCGGTACATGGCCTAGCTCACTGAAAAATAAGAAAATGAGTCTTTCTGCAGTAATTTGTATTAGACGAACAGATCTTTCTGGCGCATACCGATTTTCATTGGCATGCAACACCACATCTACGACGGGTTTGGAGGGCAATGCTCCCTTGTCACTGTTTATTTCTAGGCTTGAGAAGTTTGTGGGTTATAGATTGGCTTATCTGGAAGACAATATAACTTAATTTTAATTTATCATTTTAATTCACCTCGTTATTTTGATGTTTTCAGTTTCCATATTTACTGTTAGTAATCTTATGACTCTAGCATGATTTAGGTCTCTCCCCACCGCTGATTGGAGAAATTCAGCTATAACCTCTAATATGGTTATGAGGCTAAATCTTAGAACTACAAAGTTGTGGAAACTCGGAGGGAATTACCTTTATCAACCCTGAATAAAATATGGAGGCAACACAGTACTGGTACGTTTCAAAAGAAAATAGAGTGCCCTCAAAACCCCTTTGATAGAACCTCTCCTACCTGACCGGAGAAATCAAGCAACAACCTGGCAAAATTTATAAAGCTGATGCAACTCGATGAAGATGAAGTTTGGAGGCACGGTTCGAGTAGCAGATTGCCAATGAGTGAGTTTGATAAAATTGTCCTTATAAGCAAATCTGATTTATTTTGACTTATTTTAAAAGCAGGGGAGACGAGCTTTTGCTTTTTCCCCTAAAAATAGGTTATACTTTTAAAATAAGTATTTTTTTGGAGTTTACCAAACACAAAAAATGTACTTAACTTATAAGTAAAACACCTATAAACCCAGTCAAACAACCCGATATGGCACGTGAACATCATTCTCAGACTTTCTGGATTGACAGGTTCACTTGCGGGATACTCATCTCATATTGTGTGAGCCATACAATGTGCTCAAGTATAAATATATTAGTTTTAGTTGTTAGTTAGATATTGTGCAATCTAAATTTGATGCAATAGTGTAACAATATTGCAATTAATGAGAATGTGACAAAAAAAACATTGATTGACAACTTATCTTATGAAACGGGCTTCAAGATTTAACATGGGGTCTGGCCTAATAACTGCTACTGTTCAAATGATGGAGACCAACATCCACATTTTGAACAGCACAACTTGGTCTATTCTTTGCTGTCAAAGCTACCATTTCAGTTAGACGCAGTCAACCATTCCCACCCTCACAAGAATTTAATATTCAAACTAACAGTTTCATCATCCTGCAACTTCGTCCCACCGAATTACTCATGATTCCAATCCTCATCCAGAACCCGCTTCAACCATGATGTTCTCCTCCAAACCCATACCAAAAAACCTGTTTTTATCCCTTGTGCTGCTCTCAATCTCCCTCAAAACTCACCCAGTGTCTTCCCGTTGCAGCAGGACCTGTGACCTGGCCATAGCCAGCTACCTTGTCCCGCAGTTCTCAAACTTGACTTTAATCGCCCAGCTTTTCAGCGTCTCAACTGCCCAAATTGTGAACTGGAATCCCGGGACAGTTCCGGACCAGGATACTGTGATTGCCGGGGATAAAATCAACATCCCTTTTTCATGTGATTGTATAGAGGATCAATTCTTAGCCCATATCTTCAATTATGGTATATCTACAGGGGATACTTATGATACTGTGTCGAGTAGCGTCTATTCGAACTTGACTAATACTCCCTGGTTGCGAAGATTCAATTCTTATCCGGAAACTAATGTTCCCTCGAATGGGTTTATGAATGTTACTGTCAATTGTTCTTGTGGGGACGAGGATGTGAGTAAAGACTATGGTTTGTTTATTACCTGGCCCGTGGGACCTGGTGATAGCTATGAGACCGTGGCTCAGACTAATAATTTGAGTTCAAGCTTGATAAGGAACTATAATCCCGCGGCCAATTTTAGTGGGAGAGACTTGCTGTTTGTTCCTGGAAAAGGTGATTTCTTGTACTAATTTCAATTTGGAGTGCTAGTGTTTTTTATGTGGGAGAATATTGGGTTCAGCCCTTTTGTTGATTTTGTAGTTAAGAAATTGGACATGACATTGATGCATAAACTTGATTTTTCATGTTTTAGTTGAGTGCAAAAACTGTGTAGAATTGGCTTTTTCTTTTTCCAGATAGTGCTATCATGGTATTTTAGCAAAAGCAAAGTTTTGGACTGACCATACTGAATTTATTAGTTAGGTTCCTGTCTGCCTGTGTATATATGATGATTGATGCTTGGAGCTTGAAAATGCAATGCTAGATGTCTTCAAACTGTCTAATGTTGGTGCGTTCTGGTCCTTGGTTCAGTTGTCTTGCTTTGATATGTTACAAAAGGAAGTACTTGTGAATGAATGCATTCGATGACACATATACAAACCACACAAAAGTTTGGTATTCATTAAGTGATCAGATGCGAATCTTTAATTATATTGGTTACTCTGATACTAATTGAAATTATATACTTAGTATTCATCTAGGATACTGTGTGAGTGACGCTCTCATTTGTCAATGTGCACAAAATTTTGTTGTGCCTATCAAGGATTTGAGGTTTGTCTATGTTTAAATTGGGAAAATAATCATTATTAGAGAAAAACTTAAACATTCTTGTTTAGTATTCAATTCATAAATGGATGGTTGGTGCTCTTTAGGTCAATTTGAAAGGGCTAGTTGCCAAGTTCATTGCCAACAACCACTTTGGTGTTGTTGATCTGTTTCCGGTTACTACTATTTCTCCTTCTTATCACCTCTTAATAATTTTTTGAAGTTCCAGACAAGTTTCATTCTTTTTTATTTATTTCCTCTTTGGGGATATGAAACCACTCTTACCTTATGTTTTCATTTTTTTTTCCAACAAAAAATGCTCATGATGTTTGTCCAAAGTTGTAAAATTGCTAGCTGTAGTCATAGAGAATCAGGAAGTTTCATTTCAGTTTAAAACATGACTCCTGGCATCTCATATTTTACTATTTAAAAATTTCAAGAGTGATACAATTTTCGATGGTCCTGGATATCTTGAGTGCAAGGATAATAGAGTTGAACCATGATCCATTCAACCCGGACATACGTTTATTTCCTGTAGCAGTCTCACTCTGCTGTTTTTTATGATGTGCATTTTCCTTAAACTGATAGGGTACTAATAACTTGAGCTGATTAATGTAAATATTATTCCATTAATTTGTAATCAGTAAAAAGCAATCCATTGGTATAAAACGTCTACATTCTTTGAGTTGTCTGTTCAAATTTGAGTTGGCTTAATTATCTTTAGCATGCTAAAACTTTTCAATGTTATGCAGATCTAACTGGAAGCTTTCGGCCCTTCTCATCCAGGTAGCATACTGAGATATCTAAGTAGTGCTAAGATTCTTTTGTGTTTCCTCCAAAGTTTGAATTTTAACAACACCATTGATATCTTTTTTGCAGCACAGGTGGGTCGTTATTAAATTCCTTCATTTTCAGCTGCTGGAAACTTTTGAATGAACAAGCTTACTGTTTGCTTCTTATAAACAGGATTATCTGGTGGAGCTGTTGGTGGAATAGCTGTGGCGGTAGTTGCAGTGTTACTTCTTACAGGTTACTTATGTTTTGTAATTAATAGGAGGAGAAAAGCGTTGCTCTCAAGGCCATCTGATGATCGATTCCAGCGAGTAGCCAGTGGTCTCTCTCTCTCTCTCTCACACACACACACAGCAGATTTATTTCCCCTTCTACCTTTGGATTTTTGTTCTTTGTTAGTAAGGCTGTGGAGTTGCCATGTACAAGTTACAATTAGAGCGTTATTTTACTTTGCTGCAACGTATGCATGTTTTGTTCATCTTTTAAAAGATGAACTTCCTTTCTGCTGATTCCTTTTTAGTTCATTAATCCTACTGCTCTTTTTAAATTTAGCTGATGGAGGTAGTACAATTAAGTCAACGGATTCTGCTTCTGCTGCCGAAGGTGCTCAAGGCCTTACTGGTATAACCGTTGATAAGTCCGTCGAGTTCTCTTATGAAGAGCTTGCAACAGCTACAGATGACTTCAGTGTAGCTAACAAGATTGGTCAAGGTGGCTTTGGTGCTGTTTACTATGCTGAGCTTAGAGGCGAGGTTTGTCATTGCATTTTCACATAAAATTATGTTCACGGAAGATTGAGATGCTGGTGCCTCTCCCTCTCTCTCTGCTTTATGAAAAGCACTTGTCTGTGTTACATTCATTTTCTCTGTTAAATCACCATTAGATATAAGTAGCGGGTTAACTTCATTTTAAGTTGCCTTTTCCCAGAATGTGGGGCTAGGTCTGACTCCCATATTTGACACGGTCCTCATCTTTCTTTCTGGATATTTTCCTGATAATTGGTCAATAAATATTGTATGATGTCCATTACTAGATGTATGCTCGAGGAAGATGATCATACACTTTCACTTCAAATTTCTCTTCAAATTTCCGATACTATATAAACTTGAAGTATCTCACCATTTTGATTCTAACACCGTTTTTTGGGTACAGAGAGCTGCAATCAAGAAAATGGACATGCAGGCGACACGAGAGTTTCTTGCTGAACTGAAAGTTTTAACACATGTCCATCATCTGAACCTGGTAATAAAATCTTTCATACAAATTTGGCAAATTTCCTTTCTTCATTTTGCCAAGCAAGACTAATTCTACATACTTATTATTGCTTTTAACATTATTATATTTGTTCGTTCCAAAATTGTTAAATATTAGATTGAATATACTGGTAATAAAAAATTTCATACAAATTATGGACAAATTTCCTTTCTTCATGTTGCCAAGCAAGACTAATTCCACATACTTATTATTGCTTTTAACATTATTGTATTTTTTTTGTTTCAAAATTGTCAAATATTAGATTGAATATACTCTTCTTCAAGCACTTTTGAGTAGGGCTGGTCATGTTGACCCTCGAGTCGAGGCGGGTCAGCTGTCCCGGCCCAAATTGACCCAAAATTTAGGGTCAAACGGGTAGGGTCGGGTCAAAATACCCATAGTTTGGGTTGGGTCGAGTCGGACAAGGTTACAAAGTCGACCCAAATCGACCCAAATCGACCCATATCGACCCAAATCATAGTAATTTTTAAAAATAAGTTTTTCAATAAAATGAATAATTTTTAAATATATTAATTTTTAAATAATAAATAAAATGATGACTTTTTATATTATTTAAAATAAGAATATAATATAATATTTAATTATAAATTATTCAACTAATAAAAAAACAATTATTTTCATTCTACTTTGTTAGAATACTTTTAACATTTCAATTAAAAGATATAATTTTACTAAAATTTATTTATATAATTATGAATATATATTTCATATTTTAATCAATATATTATTTATAATTAATTGTATTTTTACAAAATTATTTTTATTTTTATAAATATATTTTTTCAAGAATGTTAAACTTGTTTACAAAGTAAATTAATGGTGGATATGTTGAATTAAACTAATAGAGTTGGGAAGAGGAATACATGGAATACAATTACATCACCCAATAAGTCCATCATCCACAATTAAATTGCACAAAATCTAAGTACAAGTAGGAAAATTCTAAATGCATGTAAATCTAATAAAGAGATTACCATATGATCCTTAATTATTTAACTTTACATGATCAAAACTTGATTAAAATTAAAAATAATTAAGGGCAATATAGTAAATGCTTCATTAAATTTACCTGTATTTAGTATTTCCTGTATTTAGATTTAACCTTAATATCTAGGAAGAAGAACAACAAAGAAGCAAATGTACGATACGATTGAAAGAATAAACAAATAAAGAAAAGCTTCACTGGGCTCATAATTCAGATCATTGCAATCGTTTTATCCTCTCTGGGCCGAAGTACCATTTATTTTCCTCTTGGCCCAGAAAATGAATAATTTGTTCGGCTTTGGAGAAGCCCAGTCGCTGGGAGTGGCAGAATCTACTCATTACTACCAAGATTATTGGAGGGCACTCATTATGTTCAATATCTGTCTGATGATACATTCCTTTGGCTGAAGAAGGTAATTAGGAGAAACTAAGTTTTGGATATGAACATTAGCTGTGTAAATATTGTTCGATATTTCTGATCCAATCCCAATATTTTTTTATAAAGTGTTAATATAACCCTAGAAATCAAAATTAAGTGATGATATTAGGTTCTGAAGGTAAATTCGTCCATTTTTTTAAAAAAATTAAACAGGGGTATATTTAGAAAAT
>JAULKJ010000011.1:6030691-6042463 GCA_032355405.1 Rubia balearica | reverse complement strand
ATAGGTTGAGATGATAGTCCTGATGGATATTTGAGTAGTCAATGAAAACATTGTAAGGTGAGATCAATTATTGCTGAATCCAGTAGAAGGACTACTAATCATATGAATCACCTTGAAAAATGTGGCGCATATCAAGCTCATCAACAGACTTTGAAGAAAGGAGGAGATCAAGTCAATTTTTTTATCAAAATATTTACCAAGAGTTAGTAGCAAAAGCAATTATCAAACATGGTTATTCTTATCCATGGGTTGAGCATGAAGGAAATACAAAGATTCACGAGCACTTGAATGATAAGGGAAAATGTATTACTCGAAATACTGCAAAAGTAGATTGCATGAAGATTTATAACACTCAAAAAAATCTCCTTAAAGCTATTCTCAAGCGTGCACCAGGTCATATAAGTCTAACTAGTGATTTATTGACTTCTTGCCTAAGTTAAGGGTATTTTTGCTTGACTACTCTTTTTTTTATGAGAATTCAAAATTGAATAGCAAAATTTTAAGCTTCTGTCATATCCCACCACCACATTTTGGATTAGAAATTTACAAGGTTATAATAAAATTAGTTAAGCATTGGGGCATTGATGATAAGCTTTTTTACTTGACATTTGACAATGCCTCTAGTAATGATAGAATGCAAAGTCACAAGAGGGTAAGGCTTAGTGATTGGGGATTCTTGTTGAGAAATGGTGATTACTTTCATGTTGTATGTGCACCCCATGTGATAAATCTTATTTTTAATGATAGACTTAAGGTGATTGAGAATGTTGTGGTAAAAAGTAGGGAGAGTGTGAAACATATTAAGGGCTCCGAAGCAAGAAAAATTCTTTTCGGAAAATTTCGGACTTGTGTAAAATACGAGAGACTAAGTCATTGTGGTTGGATGTTGCTACTAGATGGAACTTTACATACAAGATGCTTGATATGGCTCTTTTGTATACAGAAGCTTTTAATAATTTGCACACTGAAGATGTGGCATATAAACATTGTCCAGAACATTATGAGTGGGACATGGTTGCCAAAATTCGAGATGCTTTGTAACCATTTAAATTTATTACTGAGTTATCTTCTGGTAGTGACTATCTTACGGAAAATGTGTACTTTGAGAATGTATGGAATATCGCTATGTTGTTAGAGGACTTATTTCAAAGTGAAGATGGGGTTTTGAGAAGAATGGCAGTAGAGATGTAAAGTAAATTTGATAAATACTAGGCTGAAAGTGAAGAAGACAATTAATGCACCTTATTTTCTTTTGCAATAATTCTTGACCCTCTGTATAAACTTGATTTTCTCAAGTATTGTTATAAGAAGTTGTTTTACGGTGATGAGTTGAAAGCGGCGAGAAAAGTGAGTGACACATTTCTGAAATTGGTGATGCTTTTTTATGAGTATTCTTCAAGGCCATTAGCTAGAGTGCCTTTTCCATCAAACACACAAAGAAGATCCAGCTCTAATGGGACTGATAGATGCAAGCGCAAGTGTGACAATTCTGCGGTAAGTTTGTTGCGTTTAAAATAAATTATGATTAGTTAACTTATTGTTTAGGTTAATAATATGTATATTCAGCCTTTTATTGATTTGTTGTATTTTTAAGTATTTTAAATAATTTATAATATGTAACTTATTTTTTCCGTAGGATTTGACAAAGTTGCAAGTTTATTTAGATGAATCTAGAGTTACCAGGAGTGGTGAACTGGATGTTTTAGGTTTTTGGAGAGAACATGAAAAGAGATATGGCATGCTTTCTGATATGGCTAGAGATATATTGGTTGTCCCTCTCACAACTGTCGCTTCAGAATCAACATTTAGCATTGGAGGTAGAATTTTGAACAAGTGGAGGAACTCTTTCATTCCCGAAAATGTGGAAGTTTTAATAACTACCCGCAGTTGGTCGGCCATGAATGTAAGTGTTTTTTATTGGTCAATTTTCATGTTCTTTTTCATTTCTCTTTTATACTTGAATAATTTCCTTTTGTTACCCATGAAGACTTTGGAGAAGAGGAATTTATTTGATGTCACGTGGAATGGATATGATAGAATTTTGTGGTAATTTCTGAATAAAATATTGGTTCTTAATAATGTGATTTTGTTAAAATAATAGTCGGGCCAAAGAAGCAAAATTTGCATCTACTTTGTGAAATGGATCGATCCGCTAATGTTGGTTGTTTTCTTTTACTATGAGCCATGCATTTAAAGTTTCGATATAACGTTGTGGTTTTTCAATTTTGGAAGAATGTGAAAACGTGGTCATTGCAAGATATTAGTTTGTTGACATAAGGTCTAAAGTATCTGCACTTGATAATCTTTCAGATTTATTCTGAACAGTGCTTTTACAAAATAAGGTGGTTTGTTAATCATTCAGGTGGTTTTTTGGTTGTGTTTGTATAAGGTTTTCTTATCAAAATAAGGTTTGATCTAGAAGAAGTGCCGTCAGAAGTTAAGATTTCTGGGGGAGAGTTATTTTGGAACAGATCTGAGCGGTTCCAGTTCACTCGGGTAGTTAAGTTAATAAGAGCTGGACATCTTTGATTGTAGATTAGGCAGTTAATAATGTTGTTGCCCTGAGTTTTGCCTCTATAACATTTTATAAATGTTTGGTTTCCTTGTTGTTTTCTTCTATTATTCATTTTGTGTTTGTTATTTTCTTTTTGTATTTTTCAAGCAAAGTTCTATGTTTTATTTTGTTCTCCATCGTACTTAGGGGCGAAGCTATGTGAAGGCATGGGCCATGCGGGAAAAAAATAGGGGGGAATTATTGTTTGGTTACCCCATGTAAAAAATTTGTTTACCATTAATATTATAAAAAATTTATATATATTAGTGGTTACCCCATTGAAAATTTTCTGGATTCGCTCGTACTAGGTTTGAAACAGTTTATAACTCAGAGGTGGAAATTGTAGAGCCTATGTGATGTCTAGGCTACTGTCTTCTATGGTTATGATTGTATTTGGATGTCATTTAGAGCAAGTCATGCTAATTCTGTAAATGAATTGTGCAGTAGGGATTTAGTGATCGTTTTCTCCTATTTGTATATGCTCTAAGCGTAGTATTTGGTGAAATATCATGCAATTGATGCTTTAGAACTAATAGTGATGACTTATGAGGAGAATTGATCTTCTGAGTGATCTTTTATCTGTGCCCTGATATAGTGGATGGATGCCTTATGCTTTATTTCGTAAGTGGTGATTGTAAATTTGTAATAGAGTACAAAAAAAAAATTTATTTTGAGATCCTTAACAATGAAAAAACTATTGTCAGTAGTTTCACTATGTTTGTGTAACTTTCGCATGATGCATTGTCAAAAATTTCATACTATGAGAAAAATGTGTCGAGAATTTTAGCTCAAAAATAAATAAGTGTTGCAAAAGTGGTATTGCTAGTAGGTTTATTAATTATTATTGCATGTATTTACTATTTTTTTCATATTCTGTGGAAAAGTAATTATACTAATTAATCATATTTTAATTTTAAGCGTTAGAGAAAGTTAAATTGTAAATGCAATATTATTTTAGATGAAGTTTTATATTTTTACAAAAGAATTGGATGATTGAAAATATTTATTTAAAATGTTTTGCAAAATTTAATGAAAATAAATTTTCCAAAAGAAAAAATGATAACGAAAGAAAATTAAATATTGTATGAAATTTTTTCTAAATAATAACTAAAATAACTAATTAATATTAATTTTAGCTTATAAAAATAAGGCAAAGTTTTGGGAAAGATTGTCTTTCCATAAGATTATGGAAAGACGGGGTTTAATTCAAATAATAAAAGGTAAAAGGTTTTAGTTGCAATATTAAAATTTTATTGTGCAACGTGTAATAGTTATAAAATTTATAACCCGATTCATGCAACCCGAAAATTTTATTTTGATTTCTTCTAATTTACATTTTAAACCTTGGTCTTTTCATGACTTATGGAAAAACCGTCTTTCAAGAGACGGACTCTTTTTATATATGTCTATTGAAAGATATCTTTTCCAAAACTTGGCCAAGTGGAAACACTTGAAACTTCCTCTTATTTGCACCACCTGGCACCCTCCTTTGTCCTCCATTGGTTAGAGAACATCCGTAACCGATTATATTAAAATTAAATAAAAGGTATATACTACCCAATTACAGCGCAGAATTTCAAAGGAGGAAGTTATTATCTATTATTAAAGAAGTCCGTTTTCTTTAAGATTTTCAATAGTTGACCGTTTTTTCTCAGAGTTTTAACACCATTATCTCATCTCCGTAACTTAAATAAGTAAGTGGAGTGGTTAGCTGAGTCAAGAGTAATTAAACACTCCCGAATTTTAATTTGCCAAAATAGCCGTTATGTCATGCCAGCACTTCCATATTCCCAGAATATAAAAAGACATGAAACCAAGAAACGCACAGCTCGCCACATGCATTCCACCCCGTGTCCATCATTTGAGTTTAAATATTCACTTATATATATAATCACTCTTCGCCTCTGACTCAATTCAGTTCTTCGATTGGTTTCGTTTTGTTTTCCATTGCCAACAAAAAAGTTCTTTTTTTTTTTGGGTTTGAATTCGTGCTTCAAGTGGATCCGGCGCAGAAGGGATTCTCTACTTTGGTGAGAATTTTGATGCCCTTTTATTGTTTTTTTGTTTTGCTGTTTTCTGCGTATGCTTGAGGTTGGAAAATAATTTGATTTGTTTTTTCGTCTGTTTTGTGGAGAGTTATGCAATAGTTGTATGTACGAATGCAACAATGGCTGTTAATTTTTCTAGTCTGCCGTGTTTGTGTGTGAGAGAGAGAAGATGTTCTTCCCTGGGTTTTCAGCGTTCTGCCAACTTGAATTTTATCGGGCATCCTTGATTTTTGTTTTGTTTGATTTGAACAATAAAAGAGCTCCCCATTTGGAGGTGTTTGTTTGATATTCTCACCTTTTCTGTCCCTTCTGTTTTGTTGCCTCAGTTTTGCATATTTGACAGTAGTTGGTACTGCGATTTCCACTAATCTCTATATCTGGTTATTTTCCTTAGGAAAAAAAAACTTGTTTTACATGTGTAAATTGAGGGTATGTAGTTGAGTAATAATCTTTTATGGACAATCAACCCAATTCTGTAGACTATATAGTGATTCCATTTTAATACAATTTTGTGGGGAAGAATTGCACGCGTTTATCATTTTAATAATATTTATCACACGTGAGTTTGCGTTTGTCGATGGAACTATGTATGCTGGATTATCCAACTCTATAAAGTTTTGTTTTAAAGGTTAGAGTGGTAGTTTAGGTAAAGGCCAGTTTGAGTGGCTTGCTGTATTGCATCGATTGTAATTTGTAAACTTTTGTTTTACTGAAGGATATTCTTTTGGTTGATGTGGATCTTCTCTAAAGCAGTATGGCCACTCTTTCTGACATCAGTGTTGCTGGATGTATAAACATCCTCAGTGCATTTGCTTTCTTTGTGGTCTTTGCAATACTTCGAATTCAGCCCATTAATGATAGGGTATACTTCCCTAAGTGGTACCTTAGGGGTTTGAGGGGAAGTCCGTCGCAGGCGGGTGCATTCGTTCATAAGTTAGTCAACTTGGATTTTCATGCTTATCTGAGGTTTCTCAACTGGATGCTGGCTGCCTTGCAAATGCCAGAACCCGAGCTAATTGATCATGCCGGATTGGACTCTGCTGTTTACTTGAGAATTTATTTGACAGGGTACAAAATTCTTTCTTTCGTTTAGCCACAAAAGTATCATTAATTGAGAAATACTTCTGACCATATGCCAGTTGTATTTTTACTTTACCATTATTCCTTTTGTTCTTGTTTCCAGAGAGCATTAGTTGAAGTGACATATTTAGCGGCTTCATTTTCTATAGCTTTCTTAAACTAGTTAATAACATCTGATTTGTTTCCTTGTTGCTCTCTTTCAATGTCTTGCTGCAGGCTTAAAATATTTGTTCCTATTGCCGTAATTGCTTTTACAGTAATGGTGCCTGTCAATTGGACCAATAACACGCTAGATGATTCAAAAAATGGTCTGACTTATAGCTCAATAGATAAGCTCTCAATTTCAAATGTTCCTCTTGGATCTAAACGGTACCTTACTTCTTCACATTGGGTACTTGCTACATCTAAATGAATCTTCTTTCTGTTTATTTTTACTGTCTTTGACATTGTACCATCCATTATCTAGTGCATTCTTCCAGTTTCTTGATGTTAGTATGTTTGACTAAATAGGGATCTACTTTCCATTTTCATCAGGCTGTTTTCGGTTGCCTTATGATGTGCATTTTAAAAATATCACGCTTAAATGGTTTTCGCAGCAAGCTTGTTAAATGTAGTCGATTTTGTATCCAGTGCCACTGATCCTAATTAAATCCACATGCAGATTTTGGACTCATATAGTAATGGCTTATGCCTTTACCTTCTGGACATGCTATGTGTTGAAGAGGGAGTATGAGACCATTACTGAAATGAGATTGCATTTTATTGCTACAGAACATCGACGTCCAGATCAATATACAGTAAGACATTGTTGTCACAGCTTACATTTTATAGATAACTGTGATCTTAACGTTATAATTAACTTTGTTCACAAGAACATGTTTAGAGTAAAATCAGGACTATTGCATAATGTTTTGGATGTTGACAATTTGGTACACCGTAACTTTAACTTACACCTTTAGTTCCTTGCAACTTTAGGAACTGGAACTTGATCTCATCAGCAATTTTCTAACACCTTTACCCCTAGTGTTTGTGTTTCCAATTGGAGATTTCATTAAATCAAATGGGAAGGGCTGATACAACCTTTACCATTCAGCTCTATTTTCTCGTGAATTACATGACGAAGGAAAATTGGAAGCATTATGTGAGAGTGAATGCAAAAATAGACATAGCTCCCTGGTCACAAGACTCACACTGTGTAATGTGAATTCCTATTTCGTTTAATTTTGTTGTTGTTAAGAATTCCATAGAAGATAATGTCAATTTTGGTTGCGGATGTGGAAATTGATCTAATATGCTTAAGTTAATGTTATGCCTTCAAATGCTTTGCAGAGTTATGTATTACCAACACCGGTTGTTTCTATGGCTGTTTGGAAACACAAAATGTTGATAATAATATCCTGATTGAATTCAAGATATGATAATAAATAATTTTCCTTAAATTCAACTTTGTGTAGGTTCTAGTGAGAAATGTACCGTCAGATCCTGATGAATCAGTTAGTGAACTTGTGGAGCACTTCTTTTTGGTCAATCATCCAGATTACTACCTCACTCATCAGGTTTTCTCTTGTTGCACCTATTATTCCTTAAAGCACGAGTCATATGGCTATGCGGGTGTATCCCTGTATGTATGTATGTATATAAATATATCAATTAATCATCACGCTGATATGTCTTAATGTGTGAAAAGTGAATGTTCAATTAGAGTCCCTGACTATGGATTATATCATGTTTTTTTATTTGTCACGTGTTTATTTCATCTCAACTCTTCTAAGGTATTCCTATAGGCATGATTCATTTGTTCAACTATTGGATTTTGGGCTACTCTTAATATCTAATAATATCCATGTCACTCTATCGAACCTAATGTAACCATGCATCCATCTCTTCACTCTCATTTCTCCTACCGCAAATGTTTGCTCATATTGTTAGTTTGTTGCCCAATACTTGAGCCATTAGGAGTAAGATCATTTTATAAAATTTCCTTTCCTATTAACAGTGCTATCACATAATATAGGGGATGGAGTTCGCCATTTGTTTTCTTCTGAACCTGTACCCTGTTTGTGTGGTTAAGTTATACATGCTTGTGTGGTTATACATGTTTGTGTGGTTAAGTTTTATTAGCTTGATGAAGTAGCGATGACCATGAAAAGGGAGGAAAAATCACAATGTTCCAGTACCTTTTAGTGTGTGTTGCCACCTGTCATTACTTGAGCCTCATTTAACTAGTTTCTGTGCTCATTATCTTTTTATTGTTGTGGTGATATGTCCTCTTAGGTTGTGTACAATGCAAACAAACTTTCAGATCTTGTAGAAGAGAAAAAGAAGAATCAGAACTGGCAAGACTACTATGAGCTTAAATATGCAAGGAATCGACAGAGAAGACCCACAACCAAGGTATTTCACCTTATTCACCTATCAGTGTTTGCTTTGAACTTCTTTTGCAAGTTGTTCATGCAATTAATACCTAGCAGTTATTATTCTGCATAACTAACACCATCTCAGGAAACCTTGTTTTGATGAGCAGACTGGCTTTCTTGGCTTAAGGGGTAAAACTGTGGATGCCATTGACTTTTACTCCTCTGAAATTGAAAGACTTAGTGAGGAAGTAAGTAATCCATTCAGCTTTGGGACTTATTACAAGTTTCTTTATAACTACACGCCATCATGATTTGTATATATAAGTGCTTACTAAAGGAGGTGGGGCGGGGTTAAGGAGACTTAGTTTTGAGGTATATGAGTATCTACTTGCCATCATTCTTTGAAGTTGGGCACTAGTTCTAAGAATCGCCATGACTTGTAACAATTTATCACTTAGAGGGCTCTGAAATTGCATAGAGGGAGAGTATATAAATAAATCATTGCTAGGTGTTCGTCTTAACTTAGCAGTCTATACAAGTTATCAGATAACTGGTTGCTTCTTTTTATAAGTTTTCAGCTTCATTCATATTTGTACTCGAAATATTTGTTTCATAAATGAATTATTTTACATGCAATCTGTGTCTCCTCATATGGGGTGTTTATGTATACCAGATAACTGTGGAGAGATTGAAGATTGGCAACAGTTCTAAGTATATAATGAACGCTGCATTTGTTTCCTTTAAAACAAGATGGGGAGCTGCTGTCTGCGCGCAAACGCAGCAGTCTAGAAATCCTACTGCATGGCTAACTGAATGGGCTCCCGAGCCCCGTGATGTCTACTGGAATAATTTAGCAATTCCCTATGTCTCCCTTACTGTTAGGAGGCTTATCGTTGCTGTTGCATTCTTTTTCCTCACCTTCTTCTTCATGATTCCAATTGCTTTCGTTCAGTCTCTTGCTAACATCGAGGGAATAGAGAAAGCACTTCCTTTTCTTAAGCCACTAATTGAAAAGTGAGCTCCTTTTCTATTTCCAGCTCATTTCCTTGAAGTATGTTGGACTTTTAAGGAAAGACCATCTTTTTTATCCTGTTTACATTCTAAGCATCACAAAATTTCAACCAAGTTCGATACTCGTGGAAGCGGGATGTATGTGTTCATTCAAAATCCTCTTGAATCTTTAATAAAAGTTTTATGTGTAACGGTCGCTATATCTGATGCAGGAAAGTGGTTAAGTCATTCATCCAGGGCTTTCTTCCAGGAATTGCTTTGAAGATCTTTCTTATCTTTTTACCGTCAATATTGATGCTGATGTCCAAATTTGAAGGATTAAGCTCCATATCAGCTCTTGAAAGAAGATCAGCAACTAGATACTATATTTTTCAGTTCTTCAATGTCTTTCTTGGAAGTATTATAACCGGGACTGCTTTTCAACAACTGAACAAGTTCATCCACCAGTCCCCAGATGAGTATGTTCTCCATAAAACTATACCTCTTCAAATAACTTCTTACAACTATGTTGCTCATGCGTCATATCTTAAGAATTACTGCATCTGTATGCTTTTCCCATATATGGCACTTAAATATTTTCAATGTATCACTTAAGACTAGGAATTGGAGACAAACATAATACAAATGTCTTAAAATTAAGCGAGTCAGATTTAAACTTGAAGGAGCAAGGCAGCAAGTGTATCGAAGAAAGGATAATATGTTGTATTTTGCTCAGACGGGCTTCCATTTTTTTTAGAAAAGCATACAATTATACAGTTTAGATGAAGCCATAACACAATGGTATATCCCCGGCAAAACCATTTTGATCTTAGTTCTTATCTCGACAGAGTTACTCGATCTGACCTGTGGACTTGTGTGTAAGTAGCATATGTGTGGAACTTCCACTTGCTTCATTCGGTGGGATAATTTAAGAACTGCTTTTGCAGGATTCCAAAGACCATTGGTGTGTCGATACCTATGAAAGCCACTTTCTTTATTACATACATAATGGTGGATGGATGGGCAGGAGTTGCTGGGGAGATCCTTAGGTTGAAACCTTTAATAATGTATCACCTGAAGAATTTCTTCTTGGTAAAGACTGAAGCTGAAAGGGAACAGGCCATGGACCCTGGTAGCCTGGGTTTCAACACTGGGGAACCCCAGATTCAACTCTATTTCTTGCTTGGCTTAGTATATGCTGTTGTATCTCCAATTCTGCTTCCTTTTATCATCATATTCTTTGGACTTGCATATGTCGTATATCGTCATCAGGTACGTTTAAATCTTTCTCACACCGCAGTTTTCAAGTTGGATAGCTCCCTTCTCAGATCTTTGAGTAGTACTACTGTAGGCACACCGTGTCTTCACAGAATTCCTTTTCTGATTGTAGATAATCAATGTGTACAATCAAGAATACGAGAGTGCTGCTGCATACTGGCCTGATGTTCACGGTCGCATCGTAGTAGCTTTGATAGTATCTCAGCTGCTTTTACTGGGATTGCTAAGCACCAAAGGAGCTGCTCAGTCAACTCCATTTCTTATTACACTTCCTATACTAACCATATGTTTCGACAGATACTGTAAAGGTCGTTATAGACCTGCTTTTGTTCGATATCCATTACAGGTAATCATGCTTTCAAGCCTAAGCTACCAATGATCTTACTTCTACATCTCATTGCCATGCATGTTAACACACTGCCCTTGTTCTGTGTCACTGCAATTTTCAGCAAGCGATGATGAAAGATACATTGGACAGAACGCGAGAACCGAATGTTGATCTGAAAGATTACCTCAGAAAGGCTTACATCCACCCTGTCTTCAAGGCTGGAGATGATATTGAGAACAACATGGCCAGTCAAGATGAGGAACCTGCCCTCGTTGCCACCAAACGCCAGTCTCGAAGAAACACCCCATTGCCTAGTCAAGATGGAAGCTCATCGCGGTTTTTTCTCCACGAACTTGATCAGAAATCCCTCCCTTGAAGAGCCACAAGCACTAGGAAGTTGATCTGCCTGATCAGTACAGTTGGGTGAAAGTGATGCAATTAGAAGTTAATTTAGAAGATTTTAGGCGGTAAATCTATGAATCTATAAAGAGTAAAGCCAGCCTTTTGTTGGTACTATTAGGTGCCTGTGTATATCTATGGGCGGTTAATAGGTTAATAGTCGGACGGGTCAAATATGAGTTGGATAAAATGATAATTAAAAAAATAAGAGCATTAACCCATTTTGACGTAAACGGGTAAAAAATAAGTCAGGTCATATATGGATGAGTTGGAATCATGTGGGTCGAAAATTAATCAACTCACGAGTCAAAAATAAGTTGGGTCATAAATGGGTCGGATTGAAACCCGTTGGTAAAAAATTGTTCCACTCACGGGTCAAAAATTGGTAAATCCATGAATTTCAACCCACATATAAATTCATATGCCAACTCATATGGGTAAAACATGCTGGTCTCAACCCATATATTGATCCATATGGGTAAATCCACTGGTTTCAACTTATACTGACTCATATGAATTTATATACAAACTCATGTGGATAAACTCATGTGTTTCGAACCATATGGGTGAAGCCGTGGTCAACCCACAAATCCCACCCGTTCGACCCATATTTTTAAAATATTCATTTGACCTCGTTATCCATTTAACCAATTACCCATTTTACCCATACCCATCTTGATTTAAATATAGACAATAAATTTGACTCGCAGAATCCGAATCTATTTTACCACCCTATGT
>JAULKJ010000011.1:6000704-6011647 GCA_032355405.1 Rubia balearica | reverse complement strand
AAACCCGAATAACCAGAAACACGAATAACCCGACCCGACGCCCACCCCTAAGTGGTAAGAGAGAGATTTAAAAAATATATATATTTAATTGGTAAGAGACCGCTAGCGGTCTCTACCACTGCACATGGCCTAATGACTCAACTCATTTGTCATGTATCAGTATTTAACTGACCTCTCACTTCGCCACATTTTTTTTTGTTATATATGGGAAGACGAGGACAAAATTAAACTTTGACAAGTGATATATTTAAAAGTTAAAATTAAATCCATCCTTATTTCTCTCCATTTATTTGTAATTTGAATTTGATACTTGTCAAATTTTCATTTGGTCCTCACCTCCTTTTACTCCCTCTGTTTCTTTATTATTGGCACACTTTCTTTTTTGGGTTGTTTATTTTATATTAGCACATTTTTTCATTTTTTGTAAGATTCGTCAATTTCATCCACTCATTCCACTTTTTACATTCAATTCCATCCACTCATTTTTTTTCCACCTAAATTTAACCACATAAATATGTAGTGTTACTTATAAAGACACGAGGGAGTACAAAACTCCAGCATAAAAAAAATTATGGGCTTGGACATACTAGTAGTAAACTAGGTTCGGGAAGTGGGATTTTTTTCATTCCCTTTCCTATGACCATTATATTTTGAAAACATTTCTTACGTTATAGTCAATCAATTTTTGTATTCGTTGTCTTATTTCTCTTATTTAGTGTGGATACATGAACAAAAATAACAAACATATAATTTTCTTATCTTAATATTAATCATAAAATTCAATTACAATATACAAATAGGAATATCATCACGGCAAAAAAATTCAAATTTATTGCAACGTATATTTAAAACATTAAATTATATTTGTAAACATTATTTATAAATTTTGGTTGCATGGTTTACATGCGTGCAGAGAGTGTCGTGGATGACAACGGCAAGTTTGGCATTTCAGTGCATCGGTGTGATCTATGGAGACATCGGGACCTCTCCTCTCTACGTTTTCGACAGCTCCTTTCCCAAAGGGATTAACAACTTGGACGACATCCTCGGAGTATTATCTCTCATTATTTACACCTTAATCCTCGTTCCTGCCATCAAGTATGTCTTCATCGTCTTGTGGGCTAACGACAACGGCGATGGTAATATGTTTGTATATTTTGTTCGGAAAAAGGTCGAGATCAAAGTGTGCAGATTGAGCTGGTACGGAGGAGCTAGCGTCGGAAATCTAAGTCGTGTGTTAATTTTGCAGGTGGAACATTTGCGCTGTATTCCTTGATTTGCAGGTACGCGAATGTGAGCCTCATGCCAAATGACCAGCCGGAGGACAGGGAAGTTTCTAACTACAGCTTGCAAGTTCCTTCGATGCAGTTGAAAAGGGCTGAAATGGTAAAACAGAAACTCGAAGGAAGCACTGTGGCGAAGATCGTGCTTTTTCTGGTTAGCATTCTTGGGACTTCCATGGTGATTGGCGATGGGGTTCTTACGCCCTGCATTTCTGGTAACTCTACAACAATTTTGTTTTAAACTGTTCATATTTTTACTTAAAACATATGACAAGTATTTATGAAATGTCATGAGCTTGGTCTGAATTACAATATTGTCCTGGTTTTTGCAGTTCTTTCAGCTGTCTCTGGTATCTCATCCCTCGGACAAGGTAAACACTTAAAAGTCTTAAGGTCGATTTTGCCTCTAATTGTTTTCAAGTATAACCGGACATCAAATTTCAGGTGAAATTGTGGGGATTTCAATAGCCATCTTGATCGGGTTGTTCAGCGTTCAGCGCTTTGGCACTGATAGAGTGGGATTTGCTTTTGCGCCGATCATATGCTTGTGGTTTTTGTTCATAAGTCTTACCGGCATCTACAACTTAATCATGCATGACGTTGCAGTTCTTAGGGCTTTGAATCCCATATATATTGTTGATTACTTCAGAAGAAATGGTATGGAAGGATGGATATCGTTAGGTGGAGTTGTACTGTGCATCACAGGAACTGAGGCCATGTTTGCAGATTTAGGTCATTTTAGTGTGAGAGCTGTTCAGGTACATTTATTTGTCAGCCTTTCACGAATAAGTGTCATTTAGCTTCTTTTCCAGAAACAGTGATTTGATCATCAGTAAACCAGGTATCTAATGATCTACTTTTACTGGTTTTGCAGATTAGTTTTTCAGCTGTTGTATTCCCATCTCTCCTAGCAGCTTACACAGGACAGGCTGCTTACCTCAGAAAATTTCCTGCTGACATAGGCCATACTTTCTATCGGTCGGTTCCAGGCAAGTTTTCACACTTTATGCAACATAAAAACAAAATCAATTGCACTTCTCTAACTAAACCATTTTTATTGAATGTAACAGATCCTATCTACTGGCCAACATTCGTTATAGCAGTTGCCGCGGCCATTATTGCTAGTCAAGCTATGATATCAGGAGCTTTTGCAATCATCTCCCAATCTCTAGCTCTAGGCTGTTTTCCAAGGGTTAGAGTTGTTCATACTTCTGCCAAGTTCGAGGGACAGGTTTATATTCCTGAGGTCAACTACCTCCTCATGATTGCTTGTGTCATAGTTACTTGGGGATTTCAAACCACAGCAAAGATTGGCAATGCTTACGGTAAACCTCCTTGACTCTACTTGAATACATTATATCCCTACTATGTATTCAATCAGATGATATGGCAATGATTTTACAAGAAATGACACCAAATTTCATCCCACGTTTGTTAAATCTTACAAACTCGCTCTCTGTCTTCTTCACAGGAATCGCCGTGGTTGCTGTTATGATCATAACAACTTCTCTAGTAAGCTTGATCATGACTATGGTTTGGAAAGTTCGAATATGGTTGATTGTTGTTTTCTTCGGGGTTTACATGTCAGTAGACCTGATATATTTTTCATCTGTTCTCTACAAATTCAAAGATGGTGGTTACCTGCCGTTGGCCATTGCGCTATTCCTGATGATAGTCATGGCAATTTGGCATTATGCTCACATTCAAAGGTATTGGTTTGAGCTCAACAACAAGGTATCAAGTGAATATGTCATGGACCTATCCAAAAATCCAGAAATAGAAAGATTACCTGGGATTGGATTGCTATATTCTGAACTTGTCCAAGGTATACCACCGATTTTTCCTCATTTCATATCTAACATCCCGGCTGTCCACTCAGTCATCGTGATGGTATCCATCAAGCACATCCCGATTAGTAAAGTTGCTCGACAGGACAGATTTCTGTTCAGGCAGGTTGAGCCTAAGGATTTTCAGGTTTTCCGCTGCGTTGTTAGGTATGGTTACAACGATAGAATAGAGGAACCACACGTGTTTGAGCCACAACTTGTTGAGAGCCTGAAGGAATTCATTAGGCATCAGTATTTCATCCTTGAAGATGCGCAGAGGGAGCCAATGCAGCATCAATCAGTACTTGAGGTAGAGGCTCCTCGAGTATCATTTGGCTCTACTCAGCCAAACAACCCTTCGAATTCAACTAGTTCCATGACGCGTCGCGCGGCCATTGTCATCCCATCTGGTGTGGAAGAAGAGGTACAGTTGATTCAAAAAGCAATGGATGAAGGGGTGTTTTATCTGTTAGGAGAAGCAGAAGTGTTCGCGAAACGGGATTCTACCATATTCAAGAAGTTTGTCATCAACAAAGCTTATGGATTCCTCCGGAAGAACGCGAGGCAAGGAGAGAAGTGGTTGTCCATTCCAAGGAACAGGCTTCTAAGAGTTGGAATGGTGTATGAAGTATAGTTTCATTATGATATCAACGAACCAGTTTGCATAATATTAGTAGTATTAATTTGAGGTATATATATGTATATGTATATATATATATATGCGCTTGGTTTATGAGTTTCTGTATCATGTTATATTGGAAGGGAATGAGTCTTGAGCTTAAGGAAACACGTGTTATAAACCTAGAATTCTTGGGAATGGTTTCGATCCAAAACAGATTGGATCTAGAGCTGAAACCAGAACTAAAATTGAACTTGAAATTTGCGGGGGTTTTGATTCCTGAAAATGGCAGGCATGTAAGCAATAATTAATTGCTATTTTAACGGATCTAGTGTTTGAAAAACAAAACTTATTTTAAAATGAATAATATCAATTAACCAAGATTATCAGACTACGTAAATCAACTTATTCCAATGAATTTAAAAACAAGAAAATCAATACAAACAATAGGAATACAGAACAACATTTTAAAATCTCACGTCAAGATCAAGAATATCTTCAATCGTAAGATGAAATTATAAGTTTATTTCTTCATAGCCAAAACCTGGTATATATGTGATCCAAATGCTAGGCCCAGTCCATGTAGGACTCAATGAAGTACCTATAATAAGCAAGCCGTCAGTGTTACCTTCCAGTGTCACTTTGTGCACAACCGTGCGAATAGCTACCATGATTGAAAGAGTGTGGCCCACAATGTGCACGTGTACCCACCATAATAAACACGTCTTGCATCGCAAGTAACATCCCGACTATGTAGGACTGAGAAAGCCCATGATTGAAAGAGTGTGGCCCACAATGTGCACGTGTACCCACCATGATAAACACATCTTGCATCGCCAGTAACATCCCGACTATGTAGGACTGAGAAAGCCTATAAGTAGGCGAAGAACTAAGGAAATAAGGTAAGTAAGATCCGAAAAAATAAGATTACATACAACCCCTCCATAACAACTTAAGCATCGGAATTTCTACCAGACTCTCGGAGGAAACACGCAACTGAAACTAGACCCAAGCTGGAACAGTCACCATCATTTAGAGGGAATATACAACAACAATAACGCCATCTGTGGGGATTTTTTTCAGTTTTCCTTGTTCTTTTTAAGTTATGGTGTCAAGGATCAGAAAGTAGACAAGTCAATTAGAGAACATGGCTGAGCCAACTCCCCCATTAACAGGCCCACTGGCCTAATAGCTAGGACCTATTGCGGTCGAAGAAGTTCGAGAATCTAGAGATGATATGGAAGCACAATCCCCTTCATAGACAAATAAAGAAAAGTTGGCCTTCACAGCTTTTCTTGAAGCGAATAGGGAGCAACTTTACGTGTGGTTTCTCAACACCAATAAGGGATCAAAGAACAAGCACATCCCCACCCCTAAACCAGAAAAGAACTAGAGAGCAGAAAGAGAACCGCCGACAGAGCACCTCAAAAACTAGGAGGAAACTAGGAGTTACGATGTCGAAGATGAGACAGAGCACTCCCCCCGGCAAAAGAGCTACAAAATTTTGCAATTCGTAAAAGCTTCAAGCTACCCCCCCCCCAACTCAAAACTTACGACAGAACGACAGATCCAAGGGAGTTCATGCACTCTTACAGGACCAGCACGAGGTTCCGCCACGCACATATCTAAGTAGTGTCCAAACTCTTTCCCATTTTCCTGGCGGATATGGCTATGATTCGGTACGACAGCATACCCAAACAAAGCATTCAAACTTGGGCCCATCTCGCAGATAAGTTCGTGTGCAAGTTCTATCAAATATAGAAGTTAACCAAGACATTAGCAGACTTGATGAACATCGCAAAACGAAGTGGTGAGAGCATTATGGAATATCATGATCGCTTCATCTAGGAAAGCTTAGAGATCAAATATCTCTCATACCAAATGTCGTTGGGGGAATTCATGAGTGGCATGAGATCGGGAGAGTTCTACAAGGAACTAACAACACACATACTGGATAGTCCAAGGGATCTCTAGAAGACAATGAAAAAGTTCATTCGCATAGAAGAGTCTAACAACGAGAAGCTAGAAAACGAGGAGAGAATAGGTTAGGAGAAAGCACACAAGGAGAGAAGCGATCAAAAAAGGAAGAAGCACCATGCTTGTCGGGGGAAGAGAACTAGTGATTAACAGGTTGCTATTTCCTGAAACACCCCAGACTGAGTCAAGAAGTGAGATATGGTATAATCATAAGGATCTATTTAGAGAGCCAACGGCAATGAGAGCACTGACGGAGAAGAGATCTAAGGAGTATTACTTGGAGTTCCACGGTAACCATGGCCATGATGCAGACAATTACTATGACATCAGAGTCAAATGGAAGAGTTTTTCCGTCAAGGATGACTACCCAGTAGAAGAATACTCTCCGGTGGAATTAATAAATTATAGAACAGAAAAGAACTTGAGCGAAACCCAAACTCAGGTGAAGCCAAAATAGAAGATGGCAGCAATCATCGAACAAGGAGAGGCCGTGTAGGACAACATCCTAGATAGAGTGATATTTTCAATCCATAGTCCACTAAGCTCACTTCCAACAACAATTGGAAAGCAAAGGCAACGTACTTACAACCGTAGGAGCACACGAATAAGAGAATACGGGTAGACGAGACGATCACGTTAAGCAACAAAGTCTCAAACGCATCGCCGAACAATGATCCACTAGTCATAACAGCAAAAATAGGGAACTCTAAAGTACACTGAGTCTTTGTAGACACCGAATTTGCGGTCAAAATACTATTTGCCTACTACTAAGACAAACTCGGGTTTAAGAGAGCATATTTGAAGTAAGCGACATCTTCCATAGTCGGCTTTGCAGGAAAGTTAGATATGCCCCTTGGAAATATACAACTCCTAGTCACCATCAACCAAAAGGACAAGTATTGCACAGTATTGTGTGATTTCGTTGTGATGGATGCCCCAAGCCCTTTCAACACCATCATAGTGAGGCCATGGATGAATGTTGCCAAGGCTATCTGGTCTCCCTATCACCTTGTTAAGAAATTCCCTATACCAACAGGCATAGCGGCGGTAAGAGGCAAACAACATGTAGCAAGGCAATGCATGACCATTGCCATGAAATCCACAACACCCTTCAAACCTCAACCGAGGTGCACTCAATCAGCCATAGACAACCTACGAAAAACATTACTCGGGGGCTGAATTAGGCGAAAACACCAAGCTAGAAAACCATCAAAGATAAACTATTTTAATCATAATTATATTATGATCAACTGATCAGTGAAACTAGGACAATATCATGGGAACTTAAAGCTCACTGCTGGAAATTTGAAGAGTTAATGCAAACATAAAGAAATCAATCTTGTCCATGTGTACACAAAACGGAATAAGGTGGCGTGTCATTTGGCAAACCGGGAAAGACAAATGGCAACTACAGACCTACATATTTTGCCGTTTCAATAGGTCATAAGAGAGGTAAAGATAAAACTGTGTGCTGACAAATTAGGATTGCAGAACCTGAGATTAAAAGCACAGGTTGAAACACTTTGTCTATAGGTTCAAAAGGTATCCACTTAGAAACACATTCAACTAAAACCTGAGAGCTGAACAATCACACACCGTGGAAATTTCTCTTAGAAGTGATGTGATAGAGCCTCTTACCTGAGGATAACCTCTGGATCAAACAACAATGTTGTACTTTACTTTTAGTTTTTTCAAGGCTTAGGGGGAAAAACAAAACCTGCCTGTCCTTCAAAAATATCCTCTAATGTACTTCACGAGTACAGAATGGTTGATGCTGCAATCATACTTGGCATGAAATCGGGGACTGAGTTGCCGATTGGTGCTTTGTTTGGACATAATAACTTGACCACCTCTTCAGCTGCAGTGATCTGTCGTTCTCTAGCCCGCTCATCGTGTACTAAATCCCTGCAATAGAAATACCTCAGTCATATCAAACTCGCTGTAGGTGTCTATTTTTAACATACCTCAAACACTTAAGCAAATCAAAAGGTAGTACAAGAGAAGCTCACCGCAGTAGTGATGCCAATTTTGAAGGTGTGCAACCATCAAAAAGAGCTTCGGGGATTACATCGGACTCTAAAAGTATATTGGGAAGAGAGATGTAAGGTACTCTAGCTTTGTAGCGTATGATCCACTCAGTCAGGAGATGGGCACGGTAGGCAACCACGCATGGTAATTGTGCAAGCTGCAATTCCACAGCCACAGTTCCAGAAGTGCATAACGCCACCCTGCTCGCCTGCAAAGTTCAAAAAATTTACACAACTGTCATGTCATTCTCGCCTCGAAGCAAGTACGTAGATAAGTACAGTCTTGTAAGGACACAGAGCATACTGTACTATATATGTTACGTTGAAATGGGCTCACCCGAATCAAAATCCTCACCCAAATTCATCGCACATTGCCTGTGGAAGGATACTACAACACATCCTACCTAATCTAAACTAAAACTTCGCCAACTTCTTATTCAATGGTTATAACCATGTAAATTCTGGATTCCAACGGTTAGATCAAATTACTGGTTATGGAAAGATCTTTGTACCTTCTTCGTTTGTTTTAGGAAGCTCAAAAACCTACTTGTGAGCAACAAATTTTTCCATGACAAGCTGACCACACTACTATGATATCATAAATACATAAGATCGATGTAAAATCACATGGGAGAAGGCGCATAAACACTTGACAGCAACTGCAACTTTTAACAGTTCATCGATCAAGAAAAGGTTGTGGCATTGTCATATCAAAGTACTGCATGACAATCCAGTCACTTTTGATTGTCATTTGCCATTTAAAATTATTAATATTCTCCAAATATATTGTCTGTTTCTTTCTCAAAATAACCGCCAAGCACAAATATTTTCTGAGCTAGTAGAAAGTCCAAGGAACAGAGAGGTCTAGACTCTAGGGTAGTATTCCTACTACAAAATTCCGTCCTAGGGAGACAGATAGTAGAGAATTCATTCTCCCAATACCTAACAACAATATCAACCATTGTTATTCAGTTTACCATAACATAAAACACACAAGCAACCCAAATTATATATCTGCACCCTCACCCAAGTCAATTTGTGCTACCAGGGCTTTGGGCATTTTGTTTTGAAGGTTGGGGAAATAACTAGAAGGTAACAAATAAATACAAACCAACGCCCAATGTCATTATTGAGTCTTCTTGTCGAGGATGAAGCTCCCCAGACTCACATAAGCCTCCACTCATAAGGAAAGCAACAAGAGCAAAACATTTTCTATTTCACCACTAGTCTGCCAAGCTCATTTCTTGGAGACCAACACCTTGATAACAAGAAGAGTATGAGAAGCCTTACACAAAATGATCTGTACTTTATACTGGAGCATCCACCTGGAATCATTACAGCAGGGACAGGCCACTTGCAGACAGCTTTATCTATATGGCCTTCAACGTGCCGGTTAGGTGCTACATGGAGTATTGTTGTCAACTCTGGAATTGAATCTTTCAACAGCTCCATAGCATTTGAGAATATGGGAAGCATCCGGGTTACTTCCTGCATTCTGCTTCCAGGAAGCAAGCTAATGACAGTGGATCCTTCAAAATTATACATAGAACTGTGAGAAAATTTCAGGCAGTACTATGCCAGGAGAGAGGCCAAAACCAATCATCAAATGAATTGCATAGGACAAATACAACAGACAAAGAGCAAAGCATGTGTCAACTAGATCACAAATTTGTAATGAGTAATCTGTAAGTAGAAGGTCGCAATTCAACTGAATCCGTTCGACCAATTAGGTCTCAATTGTAACATTATCAAAAGCAACCTTCTGAAAATGAATAGTAAGACAGCATCTGATGAATAACATGTCCCACCTGAAGCGATTCCATGTTCAGCTTTAAATTTTTCTCCTTCTTGAATGATTCCGGATGTTTGCTTCTCCTGAAACATCTCCATTGCATTAGTTCAGCTAAAACTTATATACCAAGTAGTTCCCTTGCCTTGAAAAGTAACTAAACCTACGTCGCAATACGTGGAGGTGACTAGAGAAATATGAATCATATCTCATAATCAGTATAAAGGTACATCTTCAAGTGCACATACAGAATTTCATTCTTAATAAATTCTCTTAGTCTTTGTCCTCGCCTTCTCCCTCTAAATTAAGTTTTTTTTTATTTTACACAAGCTGTACAAGGGAATTTATACGTCACCTCTGCACAAGTACGGAGCACCTTAAGGATATCTCTTTCATTTTTTTCATCCATTGGGATTACCACCCAGTTTCATTGTTCCTAAACAACAAAAGGTCTATAGCTTTATAACTGCTAAATTATCTTTTAAAATTGAATAATGTCATATGCTTAGTAAAAAATTCAATTAGCAGTATGGAACTACCTTGAATTCGAAAATGTCCTCAACTGAAGGATGCCCAACAAATGTTGCAGCTAAGCCATTCATCTTCAAAACTTCTTCCTCAAATGGAAGGATGCACAAGAAATGATCAACAAATCCAGAAAGTCCTTTTATTCTAGCTTCACCCCCGTTCCAGGCCCAAAAAGATGGTGCTACGTAATGGAAGTGTTTGGATCTACTCCATTCTTTCCGGTTATAGCTAGCTGCAAAAATTAAGTCACCACATTCCTACACCACATTTTCTTATCCATAAGGAAGAGAGGATGTGCACTGATGACAAAAAAACAGATGTTTTTATAATTACCTCGCAGTTGTTTAAGAAAACGGAAGGAGAATCCTTTTGAATCCACTGTTAGTACAACATGAGGCTGGAACAAAAGAGCAGCATCCAATGTCTGTTTCAATTTAACCTGCCATATCAATTCCACTAGAGTATAAGAGAGCCAAATATGCAAAGAGAATGGGATATTTGACATTAGTATTAAAGTCATGCTGCCTGTAGACATATGATGGCTTACTACGTACTCTGAGTTTATTCAGGTGAGGCAACAACTCCCAAGTGCCCATTACAGAAATATCCTCCATTGGGAAGAGAGAATTTAATCCTTTCTCAGACATCATGTATCTGAACATAAACCAAAGGGAGTCAGTGAGAGGTGAAGAAAGGATTGAAATAAAACTATTCATACGTGCTGATCCACACTGAATAGAATATATATATATACACACACACACACACTCCCTCCGTCCCACCAGTAATGGCATATGTTTGTTTTTCAAAGTCAAAATTTCCAAACTTTGACCATAAATATAAATTAATATACATATAATAAATATATCATGTGATATATTGTTGAATTCATCT
>JAULKJ010000011.1:5984187-5998720 GCA_032355405.1 Rubia balearica | reverse complement strand
AGCCGGAACACCCATGCTCATTACAAGGTCAGAAGCATGTGCCTGGAAAAGTTCGCGGCAATGTACGGCAGCCTGAGGGAGCGGAAGTCGAAGTTCGAGCGGCGTAAGGACGGTTGGGATGTATAGTAAGTATGGAATGGAAGTAGACTAACCAGAGGTTAAAGATGGTCTAATTTTTTCTGTAGGGGCCGCCGATCCTGTAAAATTGCTATTGTTCCTGGTGGTTTTTGATGTGTGTTTTAGGTGGGGATCAAATGTACATTTGGTTGGATGTTTGTGTTTGTTTTGGTGGTTTGTTTTTATAGAAAGAGAGAGAAGAAGAAGATTGGAAAGCAGATGCTGCTGCAAAATTTGATCAGCCTTATGGTTCAGAAGTAATGAATCAATTGATCAAACTTGTGGAGTGAAACAGTTGGTCGCTAAAGTTAACATCCCTTCACCTAATATGCCTTTTTGTTTGATTGTTTTTGTTGCCCATCTTTATAGGCCTTTTATCCGGGTAAGGTTCATACTTTAATTGATCAGGATCAATCAGTTTAAATTTTGTTTGGCAGACAGTTTTCTGAGACTTGTTTGACAACTAATAACTTTTGTTACGTATATTAATGACATGTAAAATTTTGATATTTAAAAGGTACATGCTACGAAAAATCTAACAGTACCTCACACTGTAATATTACTACTATATTATGTAAAATTTATGACCAAACGTGATTTGAGAGGTTGACCAAAAAATGTGGAAAAAAATAAAAATGAATAGATGAAGTTTTCTTCTTCTTCTTTTGGATGAAATTTAGTCGGATGATTCTAATTTGTATACTTTTATTGTTATGTCAATATGTATAAATATTGGTGAAAAAATATTTTAACTCCCGCATTGAAAATGCAACCGCCATATTGTGTTGTGTGGGTGGCCTACCATCAGTATGGGTTTATAAAATGGATAAGATGATGATTATTATGAGACATTCACATCCTCTGCCCTTGCCCATTTTCAGCTAAAATATCTTCCACACTTTTGTGTAACACTGATGTAATATTGCTAATACATTTCCTTGTATTTAATGTGAATTTACTTGTAAGATTCATTCATTCGTTAGAAATTTAACCTTTTTTTCTCTAAGATTGAAAATAATACTCTATCAATTTCATCTAAAATAAATACTATATAATGAATTTAACTCTTAATGTTAGTGAAGTGAAAAAAGAGCAGTAGAAGGGATTAAAAGTTAAATAGAAAAATATATTTTGAGAGTAAATGAAGTGATAACTAAATTTAAAAGGAAATCTTATGATAGGCGGTCTGTTCTTCCGTTATGGACAATACATTAAACAATAGGAAATCTTATATATTGCATTTGTTAAATTAAAATTTTAAATTAAAATAAAGTATTCCCAAGTTAAATCTAGTACTTTATAAATTATATATATTTTTTTATATTTTCACATTAAAACACACCTTATTACATGTTTCAATTTATAAAATATGACATTTACATTTATAGCATACAAATTTTAAGTTTAAAGTAAAATAGGCTGCCTATAAATTTTTAGACATACCACATTATCCTAAATTTAAAATTAATGAAATAAATGTGGTGTAACAACCTATTAGTACGTGTTAGAATAAGATTAGGTACAAGACATTCGCATCTTCCATTTCTAAGATGGAATCTTGACACTTAGGTCATGTTTAGTTGACTCTTTTAGACTACGGAGTGTCAAACTTAATTTATAAGTATGAAATTTTATTGATTGATAATGAATTTAATTTACATGTATTAAATTTAATTTATTTAAAGAAAATGAATAGAAAAGTAAGGTTGGAGGGATATGGAACTGTGTGAAACTAGACTGAATGGAGTCGGACTAGAGATGACTAAATCAAACTCAACCAGATTGTATCAAGGTAAACCATGCTTAATTGCACCTAAAATAACAATATTAAACATGGATGAATTGAACTTGACGGAATTGACCCGTACTTGACTCAAGGGGAATGAAAAAAGTTGTACCAAACTGAATTGGACTGAAGTTGACTTGACCAAACCAAACTGGACGGAACTAGAATACACTAGCTGAACTGCACTAAAGTGAACCGAAACAAACTTTACTGAATCTAACCAAATTGAACCCTTATAAAAAAAATAAGAGAAAAGTGTGTTTTTAACCCTATGTTTTGGTTGACAATGTCATTATAACCTTGTAAAACCTGAAAGTGCAAATCTAACCCTATGTTTTGGCAAAAAATGCCAATATATATAACCCTGGAAACCAAATTGTGGCCGAAATTCTTTAAAATGACCATTATACCCCTTTGAAAAAAATTGAAAACATAAAAAGACAATATTGCCCTTCCCCCATTGGTCAACGTTGGACAACACCACTCAACGGTGGTCAACGCTGATCGTCACCATCAGACCACCGTCGAATGATGGTGATCGGGTTAGATCAGTATTTTTGTTAATAAGACATGGTTAAATCAGCACTTTAGTAAAAAGTACAGAGTTAAATCAGCACTTATGTAAGAATGATATAGTCAAATCAGAACTAAAAAAATTCTTTTTGAGAAAAGTCCACTCTTTATAAATATGCATTCATTACAACTTCAAAATCTAATGTATCATAAATATATTTATAATTTGTATGCCTTCGTTACGAAAGTAAGAAACTTTGGTAAATACTTTATTAAAGAAATTCAGAAATTTCTGTAAATAATTTCCTTACGAAATTCGATAAATTTGTAATTAAAAATTACACATATTGCTACTTGGATACTACTAGGGACAAAATCAACTTTTCATTATAGAGACCAAATTTGTATACTCAATCTGTCCCAAATAAATTGCTATATTTTGACTTTTGGAAGTCAAACTAAGTCAAATTCTATCATTAAATTCTATTATTGTATATACAAGACTATTATCATGTCAAATTTTGTTGGATTCATAATGTGCTAATTTATCTGGATAGAGAAAATTAATTAGAAATTTACAAATTATAAACATATTTATCATAATTATGAAGTTGTATTTTACCAATGATTAATGAAATCTACGTTATTTTCAAAAATAATATTATGAAGTTCTAATGAAAACATATTTATAATGAGTTGTCGTTCCTCAAAAAGATGTTTTTTTTATAATAGTGTTGTCTGACCTTATCTTTTTTAGAGAAGTGTTGATCTAACCTTGTCTTATTAATAAAAGTACGGATCTATCCAGGCCACCATTAGCGGTGGCGGAGGTCCGGTGTTGATTAGAGTTGACCACCATTGACCGGCGTTGGCTGGCAGCAAAGTATAGGGGTATACTGGTCATTAAATGTTTAGTTATAAACCTACGGGTATTTTGTCTTTTTAGGTTAGGTCAATGCCTGAATTCCTTTAGTCAATGACGGAATAGTGAAATTTGGGTATATCTGCACAATTTCTCCAAAACATAGAATTAGATTTGCACTTTCATATTTTATAGGGTTAGTTCTGCACTTTCAAAATTTAATAGGGTTATTTTTGCACCTTTCCCTAAACATAATTACACACACAACTATTGACCTACTCCCCCCTCCCCATTTTCCCTCCACCAGACCAATTTCAGCTCGGCCATCCGCCTTTTACCCACCCTCATCGTCCCCCGGCCTCACCCACTTCCGCTACATCCACCCCTCTCTAGCCTCACCCATCTCAGCCCTTAACACCACCCCCGTCTCTCTCACCCCCACCTTCGTCAATTCCATCCTAGATTCACCGCTCTGTTACAATCATCGACTGAAGTTTAAGTGCCACCAGCTCAGGCCAGGCGAGAACGCCACTATCTCTTATCAAACAAAGCCCTCACCCGACCTTCAGCTGGTAGATTTTGGTGGATTTATTCGAATTGAATATTATATTGTGAATTATTGATATCCAAATATATTAGATATTTGTTTCCGATCAGCGACGTACAATTAGGAGGTGTCTACCAAAATTTAGAAAGGCACTACCTACAGGTACTTTTAAAAAAAATTGAACCATCAAAATTCATCATTGAGAATGAGAGTTGAAATAATGTTTAGTCAGTTAATCCTTATTTGGATGGTGTTGAAATTTATTCCAAAAATGTCATCTGAAGACCGAATGACTACTGTTGTAAATTCTTTCACACTTCATAACTTCATTAAAATGCACCAGGTTGGTGTACCTATTTTAGACCATGAGTTAAATGATTACCAAATATGGATTTTTATATATTTGATCAAGTTCAGAAGAATGCCGTGAAACAAGTGTGTAATGGTATAACATTACAAGGTGCTCTAATGAATGTCGAAGTGCAAGGTGACAATGAGGAAAGTGATTTTCTGGATGATGATTAATATGTGTATTTCATTTTTAAAATATGTTGTACTTGTATACATATTATAAATTTACTCTAATTATTCAACTAATGACTGTGAAATACCCAAAATTTTATTTTATTATCAGTTGAATAAGAAATTTTTCAGAAGTGAACTTATTACTGCAGAATTTAATATATTAGTGTTGAATTTAACCTATTAATGTTAAACTTAATTTATCGTTCCAAATTTAATTTATTAGTATTGAACTTAACTTATAAATGACAAAATAAACCCAAATGAACAAAGCCTTAATATCAGTGTACACCTTCTAAGTCTTGTTTTAAGTCTTTTTCCCATTGCTTAAGTTTTTTAGTGGTGAGAAAGTCTCTTGTTAAACCAGCTAACGATTAGTTCAAGAATTAAAACGTAAATAATACAAAGTGGTGAAGAGATATGAGACTCCTTTTTATAATTATTTAATTTTCAGGGCTGATTTTCAAATATTCACACATTTATAGGGACCTCCATGCAAAATAAATAATCACTCTCTCTCCTTCTCTCTCCTTTAGATTTGGGATTATTTTTTTATAATAATTTTTATATCAGGGTAATTTTAAAATATTTTAGAAACTATACATACCTTTCTTCAAAAAAGAAAATTTATGTTCAGACATTCCACGACTAAATCAAACATAAATGAAAATATTCCACGACTAGATTAAACATTCAAGAGTTATGTTCGGAATCCTCTAAGTGAAATGGTTGTACCAATGATAAGGTCAAGAACAAAGCTAAGGGATGCGACATTGAATGCTTTGATGGATCAACTTCATGATGAAGAATTCAAGAATAAATCGGCTAGGGATTGGATTAATTATTCAAACTTGTCGATTAACTGAAGACATCGTAAAGAACACTACACTCTTTTTCCACTAGGATTTTTAATGAGGTGGTGTAATCATTGTAAACTATTGTAACATTATTTTATTTCAGTCCAATAACTCGGCCATGTGGGCTTTTGAAGAGTTAATATTTTTGACCCAGTCTAATTAAGGTTTTCAAAAATAGTGTTTTATTCTAATTAGAATTAGATTTGGTAAGATTAGATAAGGAAATGTTCTTCAAGTCTATTTCTAATAGGGACGGCCGAATTAGGGTTTAAATTTGGTATTTTAGTTAGATATGGTTTTAGCTTCTTAAAGCTGTCATAAGTTGATTCAGGTTTCAATTGTGTTTAGGGTTTGTGCTCGAAATTCACCCTATAAAAAGAGGGGGATGGCCGAGATTTTCATCATCTTTTATCAATTAAATATTCAGAATTTTGAGTTATACTCCTTGCTTGTGAGAGTTTTCATTGTTGCTTAATCTTTCGGGTTAATTAAGTATCAATAAACCTTGTGATCTAATCCTGCGGGATAGTTAGAAAGCAAGTTGAAATTAAGTGTACCCTGCGGGCTGGACGCTTGAATTTTGTGAGTTTATACTAGTTTGGGCGAAATTCCTAGTGTGGACAAAGACCCAATATTCCGCAATCTAGAGTTTTCGCAAGGAGATTCATATAAAAATTCTTGAAAAAAGCAAATCAGTCATCCAAACTTTCCCGTTGAAGCGATACTCACAACTAAGATTGTTCATGTTCACATTTTTAAAGTATCTAGGTTTTGCATACTTACCAGATCCAAAAGGTACTTTGTCAAACCCATCACCATTACAACAAAACACAACATTAATTATCTCCTAGTCTTTCTTTCGTCCTTCAAGCTGCTTTGTGGCAAGTGAATGGTCAGCTTCTAACCAATAAAATAATCCAATTTCATCCATATTGTAAATATCTTTCAACTGAAAATAGTGGCTGTATTCCAAGTAAAGCATTTTCAATGACATTCATGTTTACGGAAGTGTTTTCATCGAATCGTCAGTAGGACTTGATTGAATATCTTGTCTTGAACATTCTAACCATCCACTCGAAAAGTTGAATTCTTGATTTGTTTCATCATACATTTTCTGAAAAAAACTATTTCTCTTTACTTTGGATAATTTATCCTGATATATTCAATTTCTCTTGTATTTGAAGAAACTATTCATATAAAACTTTATCTAAATCAAGGTACTTAAGCTAATTTGTGCCTCTCGACATCGTTATTTTTCATCTCCTTTAACAAATACTCTGCTGATCTTTTAAAAGTATTTAATATTGTGGTTTGGCTAGTATCCAAATTAAACTTTTCCTTCACCCATGTTTGCATATTCTTTTGTTTAAGATTTGGATATTCCTTCTTATGCTCACACATATCCCTCCTAATCTGGTCGGTCAAAGTTGTGTTTGTTGATGGTTTTGACTGGTGATTGGAAGTCATCAAATTGAATATTAAGAAAGATATAATAGAATGAATTATTTACCATACCAAGACTGTAGTTTGTAGTGTGGGCTATCTACACTTTCTTAGTCTCAAAGTATTTCACACATAAAATCTTATTAGTACACAATGCATGTACTTAGTCTACAAACGTATTAGTTCTTTAGATGTAAAATATTTAATATTATGAAAAAAAAATGTAAAGATACTTTCTAAATGAATAAAAAAATTATTTATTGATAATTTTTTTAAAAATAATGTATTTATTTATCGATAAGTAAATATAACCTCACCAAACGAATATTTTTTTCTAGTTCCAAACATATTTATTTATCTAGCTTTTACTGTATTAATAAAAATAAGTTTAGATAAGAAAAATAAGTTCAATTTAATGAAAAGTAAACTCGGAAAAGTTCAAATATTCTTTTCGTTTTGTTATATTTGACAAATTTAACCTTTTGAATTGTTTCTATAGGTTTGACACATTTTTCATTTTTTAAAAAGATTATTTCAATTTTATCAACTTATTATACTTTTTTTTTAAAAATTCAATTTCATCAATTTATTATACTTTAGTAGATCCATATGGACCATATCATCAATTTTAAGTCCAAGTGAACGAGAGCCTACTCTTATGACTTTTTAAATTATAAAATATATAAATTTCAAAACGAATGAAAGAGGGAAAATCTAAATTTCAAAATTTCACGCACTCGCACATTCTCAACGGCGCTTTCTCCGTCTCCCCCAATTCAAAATGGCGGAAGCCCTAAGTCCGGCCACCACTAAGCAGCGGGGACTCTTCTCCCCCACCAGCCCCTTCTTCCTCGGCTCAAATGACGACAAACTCGAACGTGCTCAAGCGCGTGCTGCACGCGCCACAGCCGTCCGCCGCAAGATCTCCGCTCCCTCAGACCTTTCCTCTGATTCCCCGGCCAACGAGTCCTTACTCGACAAGGAGCAGATTCTCGAACTCTTCCAGAACTGCGTGAAACTCGCCAGCGAAAATGTCTGCGTTGAATTCTTTCTCTTATCAACTTCTGCAAGTTTTTTTATTTGAGGATGTTGAAAATAATAATTCCCGTTCCTTTGTGGTGCAGAAAATAAATCAGAAGAATACGTGGGAGCTGAATTTAATTGACCATCTGTGCGAGATAATTAAAGTGGATGAAGAAAATGATGCCGAGACCAATTTTCAAAAGGTACATTATAATGCTTGCAGTTATTTTGACAGGTAATTCTGTGAAAAGGGAAATGTTACAGGTAGTGTGTGTTAAACGTTGATATGGGAATTCTAAACTGGTTTCTGTTAGCCCGTCGTAGGCAAGTTGTACTCTTGAGGCTGGGGTTAAGATATACTCGTTGAGGGTTGATTCGGTGCATTCCGAGGCTTATAAGGTACTTGGAGGAATCAATCGGGTTGGTCAAGAGAATGAACAAGGTAATGTGATTCTTGGTTGTTAATTGTTACTACAAGATGTTAAATTGCATCTCGAAAGGGAAAATCAACTCTTGCTTGCATGCTCTGGATACCCTTTCCGTGTAGAGTTTTTAGCTCGATTAAAGACGATTGATGAAAATGGTAGAGAGATGATTAAGTGTTTGGGTTAGGCTATCATATTATGTAGTCCCACTTTCTCATGGAATGGTTGCAGGAACTAATTGTATCATTAATGATGATATTATCTTCTAAACTTTAGATTACATTTGGAAAGTATTGTTGGTCCTTTACTGAATGTGGTCCGGCTTCCAGGTTATGATTAACATTTTTCATGAGCTGCTTTATTTTATCCCATTTATAGTACTTGGTAATTTGGTTTCAACTACAGATGGCACATTGGAGAATGGTGTTGATAACAATGGACAAGAGGAAGGTCACTCGAAGAAAGAGCAAGCGAGAAAGGTTTAAGATTTCTTCTCTATAGTGCAGATTGATTATTCATATAATGTGTTTGTGGTCATTCAAAGTACAACTGAATCATGCAGCTGTCACCTTTGTCAACTCTAGAGTCATCATTTGAGGCATTAAATGTGAAGAAATTTGATGGTGAGTAGGAATCCCCCTTACACATACTAGAAAACTGTTAGTATCAATCCCATTAACATGATTGTCATTCCTTATCCCTTAGTTGCCTTCTCTGTGGATCCTCTCTACCATCAGACGTCCGCACAGTTTGATGAAGGTGGAGCCAAGGGTCTTCTATTGAACAACCTTGGAGTATACGGTAACTGCCAGGTCCTTTTTGATTCGTTGGAATTACCTGGAAAGTGCATGTCATCTGCAATTCAGCCTGATAGACCTGAAACGATCGATATAACTTTTCTGAGAGGTTAGTTTTCTTGTATACTCCTGATTCTGGGATCCTAGATGCACATGTAGAGAAGTTATAAGAGTGTTGTACTCACTGCTGCTACCTTTCACTTTGGTTTGGTTGCACAGAAAGTATACAACAGATGGTTTTGAACATGCCAAAGAAAGAGGAAATCTCTCCCAGTCTTAAAGATATCGTTAACCTTTTTGATGAGGAAAACCGAAGACCACCTGAACCATATCATTTGGGAGAAAAATCACCAGAGCAAGTGAATGAGACTGAGGAGAATAATTTTGGGTTGGACAATGATACATTTGAGCATTGTGGAAATTGGGGCTCTGATCAAGATGAAGAAACAAATGTGATGGATGAAAGCAACTATGATGATGGAGAGCCAATTTTACCAAATCAACATGAGGTACCGAGTTTATTTGTCTGAATTTTTTACGTGCCTGTTATAATCAGCATGCTAATGAACTGCAAGATGTAGATAATATTTGGCATTTAATGTTGCAGGGTAGTGAACCATCCATGTCTCATGATTGGGAAGTAGAGGACAGATTTGAGAAAGTTGATGACTATTTGTTTTTAAGTTTGGGGTTTTCTTCAAAGCAAAATGCTTGGGCAGGGCCAGATCATTGGAAGTATCGGAAATCCAAAGGTAAATGTTGACGGGTTTCAGTAATCTTATTCCTCTTTTTACTTGATATTGATGCTTTCAAGTTTTCAGAGGTTCCAGTGGATGAACATGCACAGACACTAAAGATTAAAATAGCAAAGGGTAAAAAAGCTGAATCTGATATTGATTTTACTAAAGCGCTGGGCAGTGATCTCTCCAGTGTCTTTGCTCCCCCCAAGAGTCTCAAGTCAATTCTACTGCCTTCAACCAAAGCACCTTTCACAACAAGGCTTCCAGAAGATTGCCACTATCAACCGGAGGATCTTGTAAAGCTATTCCTTCTGCCAAATGTCATGGTACAATAAATTGAAAACAAAAAAGGCACTGCTTATTAACATCTCCATTAGCACCTATGGTTTTCTTATTATTGATTTGTTCTTTATTGTTCTTCTGGTAGTGCCTTGGGAGAAAACGGAGAAAAGTTTCTGGTAAGCATCATCCTATTGTCAATGTAATCCTGAATCACTTATGTAGATGTAGTAATTCAATATACTGTGACAACTGACATGAACTTGTCAAGTCAATCTGTTTGAGAAATGACATAACTATTCAATGTTCATTAGGGTTCTACAGCGGTTCAAGTGGTTATTTTCCAGTTTAAATACAGTTTTGTGGGCCACGAGTAATTGTGGAACATATGCAACTTTATTATGAAGGAGAATGGTTTCTTATGCCAAGAGGACAAAATGCACTGCACCGTTGCTAACTATATATTCTTCAAGTCATGGAAAGAGGCATAATCTGTCAACTTTAAGTTAATTTGTTGATTATAAGAGCTTTAGAGGCTGAATCTTTCCTTGTGTCTAACCCAATTATTTTTGTGGTCTCATGCTGTTCAGCAGGATCAGGTAGACTAGAAAAAGGTACTGACAACTACATGGATTTACATTTGAGATAGGAGGAAATTAATTTGATTATTTTCTGATTATAAGTTGTTAGGAGATTATGGAAATTGACATAATCTGAGAACTGACATATGCTATTGGTAATGATAGCTCTACAGATACTTGTCAAAAGAATGGATCTCTTTCAAATATATATGGCCTGATAAACTTGTTCTTAGAGCTGTAGATTTATTTACCATACTGACTTTAGTTATAAATCCCAAAGTTGTGACAGATATTCAGTCCAGCAGTTGAATTGGGAACTACTGTAACATAAAATGGTGAAAGAGAGTTGCTGAAAAATTCGTCAACATGAACTATAAGTTGTCTTTGCTAAATTTGACCTGCATACTTGTTTAATTTTAGGGTACTTTTCGAAGGAATTTGTACTAGATTCAGTTTTTTGCACTATATATTAATTTTGAAGTGTAAACATTGGCACCAGAAGAATGTATGTTGTGCATTTATAATATTTTGGCAATCGCAGTCTCATGGTGATCATGTAAGTATAATTGAATAATTTACTCATTAATGACTACTTACTGTTTTCATGGCCAGATGCTTCATATCCACCAGGAAATGAATATGGACCAATGCCATCATGGGATGATGATAATGGTTTTGATGGTCCAGTTGATAATGAAAGTGTTTATGGTGACAATGATGATTTGAGCGATCTTGTCTCTCAGCCCCGGCAGGTTGGCATTACTTGTATTATCAATTTATATATATGATTTAGTGAAACTTCTTATTTACTCATTTCTAGGCACTGAACTAACTGCTACGGCACATAGCAGAAATAAAAATGAGTGTATAACAGTTGACACTATGTTAATATACTAAAATTCTCTAATTTAAGCATGTGGATGATTAAGATTCTGAGAATCAGGAAGTTCTGACATTAATGCAACAACTAAGACCTTTCAAGATTTCAGAAGTTTGAGTCCCAATGGTTCTGGAACTGACCATTCTTTTTAGTTCTATAAATCTAGTGTAGATAGTTTCAGCTTGAAACATTTGTAGGAACAATGTACGGATAGTACTCAGGATTAGATGGTAAAGCATTCAGACTTGCATTTTGACAACTGTTTGTAAAATACTTTGCAAATTAACTGTTCCAAGAAAAAAAAATGAAAAGATGATAATAATGCTCCTCACTCATTTAGACCTCGATCTTGTCACATGCCATTTTAATTCCATGCCAGTCATATATATATGCCCGTCACATGCTTTTCTGTAAAAATTAATAATCTTGATTCATGTAGTTTATTTTTCAACAATATTACAAAATGAAAGCATAAGGAATAAATTTTTGAGCCTGAAATACTAGGGACTCACAATGTTAAGCCTGCAAACATTAGAGCCTAAGTGGTGCCATATTTTTAAACACAATTTTCATCTCAAATCCTAACTTATGAAAAAATTTTCATCATTCCACCCTATATTTTTCAGTAAGTTCTATTACATTTCAATTGCACTATTAGGAGAAGAAAATCCAAAAATTCAGTTTCTTACCATGAAGGCATGCTCAAATTTCAAGCTTCTATCTTATTAGAAGTTAATGTGAAACACGTCCAGAAGGAGCTTTTAGTAGTTATGGAGATACTACTGATTACTGAATGCACATGCTGATATTATTCGGTTGGCTGGAACAGCTCTAATCTGCGAGTAGCTGAATGATCTTCGCTTTTATTGTTAACTCAAAATTAACATTGTTTTTCTTCTTGGAAAAGTCTTATAAGTTATCTATTACTAGTTATTAAAGCTTATTACTCGTATAATCTTTTTGATAATGTTTCCACTGTAGCAGTATACATCTCAAATAGATTGGTAAATGCTCTCTTTAATTAAATAATCCGACAATTAGGAAATGATGCATCTATGAGGTTCAGTACTCCAGAATTTGAAAAAGATTTGATATTTTTGTAGGGATTGTTAGCTACATAAATTGGTTCAGTTTTGAATGGAAAACTTAGATCAATAAGGACAGGGTTTGTCTGAGTTTGAAGTTTGAATAGTTATATTAGATGTAGATCTGTCCAGTTGTTTTATTGAAATTATTAATCAACATCTAGGTGATTTATTTCAGCCTTAATGGCTCTTGATCAGATCCTATAATTATTTGTAGAAAATTTAGTCTGAAAAATAATAAATTAGGTGCTTGTTATTACTCTGCATAAACTCTACTTGGCCATCATAGTCTCATTCACACTCTGCAAATTTAAGGTTCAAGCATAAATCTACTTTTTATCTTTTCACTCTGAATTCATAACGTTGAATAGAATACAAATATTGCTCAGTCTCTTGTTGGTTGCAGTTTGGCAGCTGAACTTTAAGAACAAATCTTTTAAAAAAGACAAAGGAGGAGAGGTAGCAATTTAGTGACAAAATATTTTGCCTAACAAAACTTAAGTCATGATGTATTAAAATATGTTACACATATACTAGTCAGATTTTCTGATGGAAATCAAACCAAAAGTTATATGATATATATGCTTACTTGGCATGCTCAGTTCTTCCATCTTTAACCTCTACAAGTTAGAAGGCATATGAAGGTGTTTGTGCTAGCATAATGTGTGAGATTCAAATAGAGCAGGTTATTCTGAATAGATGGCCATGATACTAAATTGTTTGTTGTTTACTCAAAAATTCAATGATCTTCTACTATTATATTGTGCCCCAAAGAAATACCAAGAACTTTTACATTTTAATCTTTCAAAATAATATGAGAATTAGTTTCTTTCGAAATATGAAAGCCATCATACTAAAATATCTTTCTGCAAGCAGGTAAACAAGATTGAGGTTCAATACGATAAAACATCAAAACAGGTTGATGTACAGGCACTCAAGGAAACCCTGTGGAAGCATATAAGGATATTAAATGAAGAACTGGAGGTAGTCTCTTATTTTTCTGACAACATGGTACTCTACCTTGGTGAAGTTCTGTTACATATTTAACTGTATTTTTTGATTGATGCAAATCCAAAAATGTTTCACCTAGATGGCTGGTAATAAAATTATTTAACCAGTATACTTTTTGCGGGGTGCTCTGGTATTTATAGAAAAATGTGCATTTATCCCCCTCAGTTCTTTGTTTTGTGCACATATACCCTCTAGTTTTTTGAAAGTGCATTTGTACCCCTGATGACATCTGGAAAATTGGTCAAATTTGGTCATTATTGGATTCAAAGGAAATGATTGTTTTTAGAAACCAATTTCGGAATTCGCCTCATATCTTGAATCCATTCGAGTAATCCAACACAAATGAGGAAAATTCACTGAAATTAGGGTTGAAAACAGGAACTAAATAGCGCCCAACCAAGTCGCGAATGAAGAGCTTTGAATCCTAGTCCGGATCGCACTATTTTTTAATTCAAAATTCTGGAAAGACATTTTATATCGATGTTGATGAAGGGTGGGCTTCACTTCAATGAAGGGTAAAATGGTCCTTAGAGTTTCAAAAATGAAGTGAAGGTTATTTTGGTAATTTCAATATTGGCCAACACTGAAAAATAATAGGACAATGTTGGACTTAGGCAGGAGGGGTATGAGTTTTTAAGTCACAGCTAATTCAGGGGTATATGTGCATGTAAAATATGAATGTGTTATTTTTTATTGATAACACAAAGGCCCATATATAGGCTTTCATATACAGAAGTACAACTGGAAAATGATTCTAACTAAGGCATACATGATATACAAGAATATTCACAAAATATCTTCGACACTCCCCCTCAAGTTGGAGCATGAGGATCCCGAATGGCCAACTTGCCTAGTAAACTCTGAAATGACTTTTTTTTCCAAGAGCCTTAGTAAACAAATCAACTGGCTGATGAGAAGTACCAATATGATAACCACAATACCAGTCTGAACCAAGTCACGAACAAAATGACAGTCAATCTCAATGTGCTTAGTCCTCTCATGAAACACTGGATTGGCTGCAATATGAAGGGCTGCCTGACTATCACAATATAAACGCATCGGAGT
>JAULKJ010000011.1:5969452-5980615 GCA_032355405.1 Rubia balearica | reverse complement strand
TGAGATATCATTGGATTCCCTGCATGATGTATTTTCTAAATATTAAATTTTAATACACTATTATTATACAGAAATAAAGTTATCGTTGGTCAAATATGGTATGAGAAAGTTGACCAAAAAGTGTACAACTTGAACTGGGACAGAGGGAGTATTCGACATTTTTTTTTGGTTTTTTGTTTTTCAATAGAACACTGATACTCCCTCCGTCTCATGTTAAATTGCACAACAATTATTAGCACGTTGTTCAAGAAACACGTTTAACCATTAATATGTTCACTTACGTATAATAACGATAAATCAAAATTTGATATTTATGCTTGTTATGGTGAATTCAACAATACCACATATGATAATATTGTTATTCATATATTTATTCAAATATGGGATTAAATTTTAATAGAGAATAATGTTAGAAAAACATCTATGTAATTTAAATCGGGGGGAGTACTCCTATTTTCCTTTTCCGACAAAGACCATTAATTAGAAACAAGATGGCAGGCAAAGAGGTGTGGGTTACTCGATGATACATTGCAGATGCCGACCTAACATTTCTTTGGACCATACTCTCTCTCAGTCCATTATTTATCATCATAAATTTGTCACAGTACAAAAAAATACCATCAGATGAATTCTCCTTCAGATTTGATGATCCATAATTTTCTAATATTCAACAAATTATTCCCGTATATTTTACTAAAGAATGTGTCAAAACTAAATGTGCACCTTATCTTAAAACGAAGTGTTTAAGAATACGAAAACTATCCAAACTCCACTTTAAGTTAATGTTCCATTTCCGCTGTTGCTAGGATACAAATATATACTCCCACCGCCCAATAATTTCTGCACAGAATCTTTTCACAGTCTCCAATAAACATGTTCGACTGTAAATATGTGTAGCTACGGACAATAACGACACACACAAAATCATATTTAGAAACTACATGTTACGACGAATCTAAGCATATCTCATATGATAAAATTATTATTTATATATCTATTCAAATATGTGGTCAAAGTTCGACATCTTTGACTAAAAAAAATTCTGTGCAGAGTTGACTGGACGGAGGGAGTAATTAAACTTGAGTGCATGCATGAGTAACTTGTTTCAGTTACGAATAAACAGGTAAAAAACTTCATGATGGACATCCTCAAAAGAAGCTCATCCAAATGGGTGCCAACAATGGTGACAAGCATGGAGACTATGTGGGAGACCATAGAATCAGACATCTCCAAATCCGGCTCAGCAGCAACTCTCAATCCCCTGCAGAAATTCCTGTTTGATTTCCTCTGCGTTTGCATTGTTGGAGCTGATCCTTCCACTTCCCCCGAGATCGCGAAATCAGGCCCCGGCTGGCTCGACGCCTGGCTAGCTCTCCAGCTCCTTCCCACTGTCAGCACTGGTGCCCCTGGTTTACTGCAACCCTTTGTGGAGATCTTCCTCCACTCCGTTGCATACCCGTCCGTGCTCGTTCAAGGCGGCTACAACAAGCTCGTCGAGTTTGTCAAAAAGGAAGGGGAAGAAACGATTCAAAGAGGTAAAACTGAGTTTGGTCTCAGCCAAGAAGAATCAGTTCACAACCTTCTCTTCACTCTGGGATTCAACGCGTATGGCGGTTTCCTTGTGTTTTTTCTGAGCCTTTTCAGTGTGCTTGGGGATGAGAAGAATAAGGAGATTCAAGAAAAGCTGAGGAATGAAGTGAGGGAAAAAGTTGGGACTGATCCATCACACCTCAGTTTTGAAAGCATTAGGGGAATGGAGCTCTTGCAATCCTTCGTTTACGAGACTCTGAGACTGAACCCTCCTGTCCCTCTGCAATTTGCTAGGGCTAGGAAGGACTTCAAGTTGGCTTCGCACGATTCCGCGTATGAGATCAAGAAAGGTGAGCTTCTGTGTGGATACCAAGCATTGGTGATGAGGGATTCCAAAGTGTTTGAAAATCCTGAAAAGTTCGAAGCAGACAGATTCAGTAAAGATAAGGAGTTACTGAACTACTTGTTTTGGTCTAATGGACCTCAGACGGGATCGCCTAGTCAGAATAACAAGCAATGTGCTGCTAAAGATTTAGTCACTCTCTCTGCAACTTTGTTCTTGGCTTACCTGTATCAGAGGTATGATTCAGTCACCTTCTCCGGAGGAAATGTTACCGCGGTAAAAAAAAGCTAGTTGATGTGAGAGGATGAAGGTTTTTTTATACTCACTTTATGAGCTGAAGCAAGTATTTGTTGTGAATCAAATTGATCGCATGAATTTTGTGCTTCATGTTCTGAGTCGCCTAAATTATAGCATATGAATCTTGTTTTGGTTGTAATTGATTAACTCGAGTGTGTTTTCACCATTTCTGTAAGAAAAAAGGAGCAAATAAGGCAACGTAATCAAGAAATTTTCGATAAGAAAACATCAGAAAACTAATGAACCAGTGATGTTACAATGAGAAAGCTATTCCACAGTGCAAAAGTGGGAAACATGACAATCATCTAGTGTAGTAGTAATTCATCACATATATGTGGAACATCATCAAATAATACACATTGTGTGGAAACTAACAAGGCTTTGCCTTACAATAGGAGCCCAGTATCATACTACTACTCGTCTATAGCTCGTAATTTATGATGATGCAAAACTTCAAACTGGAGGAAACTAATGCGTCCAGCCCAGGTTTGTAAATACAGATCGGGGTTTCCAAAGCCTCGGGAAGATGATACGTTACCAGTGCTTTATGCGGACTGAGACTTGGCCGCCCCTTCTTTCCATCCTCTCTGTCGAGCTCTCATCTCCCAAATGGCAGTTAGCTTTTTCTGTGACACTAAAGTCTCTTCCGCCTTTTCTCTTGCCACTTCACAAGTCTCCATTCCAGAATTGCACTTATCGGCCTCTTTTTGATATGAAGAGGTCATCTTCTTTGCCTCAAGCAATTGCGTATCAGCACGTCGCTGGTTTTCCAAAGCTTCAGCCTCTCGAAGCTTTAGTTCCTCTGACAAAAGATCTATGAAATTCTTTTGTGTGTCTTCACTAACATCTGGGTCATGCTTTGCACAATCTGCATCATTAGTGGCATTACATGAGAGTGATGCACGGTATAGAAACTCATGCTAAGATACAGATTTCACAATAACAATAATAGTCTCCAACTGATTTCATAGATGAATTTCAGAACTAGTCTGGTCACTTTAATGAGGTAATAGGGGATTTTACCCATTGTGATTCAATAGGGTTAGTGTCTTAAACCAATAAAACCATTCACTGGCATGAAATCTCTTCTAATGAGTCTGCGATATTCAAAAGAAAGTATCCAACTGATCCATTAATGGCTGATTTTACACCTGTAGCTGGATTATAAACTGGTCAAACATTTTTACTGTGCTATTTCAAATGAACATCCTTCAGCTTCTCCAGTATCCTGATCATATGTCGGTTGTAACCCAAAATTTCATCTTTTCACTAGCATGGCAGACCATGATTTTCAGCTTTCGCAGGGTGAACTCATTAGGGTTGAAAGATAATCCAAGACTAAATATAGAAGAGAGAGTAAGCAGACTACTTCAAATCATGTGACCTCAAGCCTAAACAAATTTTGCATTTGTCAGGGTGATATTATGGCTAATATCTCACACAACAATAAGGAGAAGACTGACTTGGACTACTGTGTGTATCCCTTACTTGAATCTTCTGCCTACAACAGGGCCTTTACCAACTGTGCCTGTTGCTCTACTCAAATGATCTTCTTTAATACAACAAAAGACCGCTATGAGACCTTGATTACTAATATTGAGTGAAAAAAAGGACAAAATTCTCATAGCCCACTCTTATTTGGATGTGAGCAACCAAAGAGTTCGAAAATTCTTTGCACTGAAGTAGACCACGACTTCCAAACTATCAATTAAATTAACAGAGAACAAGATGATAGACATAAGAAGAAGAAACTGAAACATATAATAAACACTGACCTGCAAAAGTATTATTGCTCAACCCTGCAAAAATTAAACACAAACTGAAAACATAAGCACTAGAGAATAAGAGGCGAAAGTTACAAGAGCATACACCAAAGAAGAGGAAAGCATGAAAGAGAAATGGAAAGGAACTGCAGACGTAAACAAACATAATAATTATCAAGCCTTGTTGCATTACTAACAGTCGAGTTGTAATATATAAGATTCAAATGCAAGCCATTCCAAACAAGCTATGGTAATGCAGGATGTCTGATGTCAAGTCTATCAATTTCTATCATTCAGCTTTCAAACATTTTATACTCCACTAACTGTCCCCCATCAGTCTGTAACATAGCATGAGCTAAATCCAGAACGAGATCTCTAAAAATGTCAAATCGTGCTAAAATTTTTATAAAAAAACATGATTGGAAGCCCACCAAGGTAATTTATAGGATTTTGAGAACAGCAAAAGCTTCATGCCCTAAACTCGCAGACCCCATTAGTCTTAACATATCAGCAAAGTAAGGATCTTAAAAATGACAGATTAGAAATAGGCAGCCATCCGAACTTAATATCATGAAAATACACATCAAGGTGCTTGGACCAAAAACTGACAATGCAAAATGTGGATCATAGATATATTTATGACCAAGAACAATACTCAACCAACTGAACTGAAAATACGCCACTGACACCAATCATAGTAAAGAACTACTATCCTTATTTAAAGAGCAGAAAAGTGAAGTGCTCAAAATGGCAAGAAACAAGATCTAAGTGCATACCAATTGGAATGGAAGGGAGGGACTGGAAAGAGCAATCGCAGTCACAAGGAGGGCAAGTGAGGGCAGAAGAAGGGGAGGAGCTAGTTGCTGCTAATCCTTCCATGAGGTGCCAATACAATGGCGGGCCAACTATGTATGCTGCAAAGCAAATTGCAATCAACCCAACTCCTGCTTTCAAGATTCTTGGATTATAACACGATGATCCCACCTGATTCATAGCCATACTTGCAAGTTTCGCTCCCCTGAAAAAAGGGCTTTTTGGCCTGCAAGTATCTGGGTCTTGTACTGAGTTCAGGTATGCTGCGGGATCGAGAAGATGGTCAATGGGTAATGAAGTCGAAGAAAACAACCCTTTTTCAGTTTTCTTTTTCCTTTTCTTTTGGTCTACCCTGTCTTCCCAATGTCACAGCTGCCGACACTGAAAAACGCGGACATTCTTCCTATTATGTGGTTTTACAATCAAGTCCTCGTATTCCTTTTAATTCTCAGTGACACGCTTTTAAATTTGAAAGCTGCATACTCAGTCCCTCTGTTTTGTCATTTATGACACACTTACCTAATTGGAATATTGTCTTTTAAATGACACACTTTTCATTTTTGACAAAATTCCTTCAATTTCATCACTCATTCTGCTTTTTACTTTCAACATTCAATTTCATCCACTCATTTTCTTCACCTAAATTCAAGCACCTAACTCTATAGTGTCATAAATAACAAAACCCAGGGAGTACTTCCTTTATATCATACTAATGAGAAAGTATGTCTTTCCATAAATTTATTGTCAGTCAACAATATTTTTTTACATTAAATGTTATAATTTTTTTTATAAATTTAAATATTGTATTTTAAAAGTTAAAACAAATAATAATATATAATATTACATTGAGTGAAAATATTTTTAAAATTTCTAAATTTAGCATGTAATTTAACAAATACAATGTATAAGATAAAAAACAAGTGGTTTGTCCATAAGTTTATGGACATGTCGTCTGTCAAGAGACTCACTCTATACTAATTTGGATTTATTTCCTCCATTTATGACACATTTTAAAATTAGAGTACGTTTCTTGAAAGACGATATTTCCATAAGTTATAGAAAGACCAAGATTTAAACTGAAAATTAAAAAGAAATCAAGATAAAATTTTCAGCTTGCATTAATCGGGTCATAAACTTATAACTACTGCATGTTGCATAATACATTTTTAGTATTGCAACTAAAACCTTTTACCCTTTACTAATTCTAATTCAACCCCGTCTTTCCACATGCCTATGAAAAGATGTTCTTTCACAAAACTTTGCCTTATATTTTTAGGGATAAATACAATTATAATCCTAACTTTAGGCTGAAAGTGCCAATATAACCATGCAATCTCATGAAGTACCAATATAACCTTGTAATCTTAGAAAGTCCAATTTAACCCTAGCTAACTATTGTATGTGTCAATCTAACCCTAACTTTCAAAAAAATTCTATTGATATAGCCAAACTCCCTAATTTCGGCATTGACCAAATGATATCAAGCGTGACCAGAAAATGAAATGACAAAAATAACTTTCATGACAAAACTATCTTTCTTCTTCAAACCTATTTCCCTTTCTTTTTCAAACATATCTTTGGAAAACACCAGACACCATCCGCCACCCAGCCAACCACAACCTCTCCCCGGTAAACACCACTTACGACCTCTCCCATATTTTGCTAGCAACAACAAAGAATCATATTTCGCCGCCTTGCTTTTGCATTATGTGTATCAGCTTTACCACATAATCAGATTTCGCATTTTATGAAACTCTCCGCCGCTAGATGAGACGTCGGGTGAGACATTGGCTTCTTCCCCTCAATCGCAGGCTTCTTCTCTCACCCCCGCTCGCTTCTTTCCTTCCACTGCTAGGTGAGACACCGAGTGAGACATCGGCGCCGCCATGTTTGATTCTGCCGCCGTCGTCTTCCCCCACCCCACCTTGCTTCCTCCCTATGGGTGAGATATCAGCACCGCTGTGTTCGCAAGGGGAAGGAAACTGAAATGGTGAAAATAAACCTAGTGAGTCAGAGTTATCGGGGAGAGGGGTTTCATTTTTTATTAATTATTTTTTTAAGTCAAGGGCAAAATTGTCTTTTCATCAGAATCTGCCCAAACAAATGTTGACTAAAAAGTCAACAAAATCAAAGGTTATTTTGGCATTTTCTAAAATTGCAGGGTTATATTGGCACTTTCAGTTTAAAGTACCCTTAACTCAAATATTTATTCATTATCCTCCACACATTTCACCAAGTATAAAATTGCATGTCATTTTAAAGTGCGTCACTCTTAAACAATAGGAGAAAGTACCGCATTTTCTATCGAAATAATTTGCTATTCTTCTTTTAACAATTTATTAAACATTTCCAACTCATTTTCATATCATCTAGAGAATCTATAATGATGGTTTTCTAAATGTATAAATAATAATCACTCTTTATTAATAACTTATTAGTGTCGATTGATCTTTAATAATAAGAAACACCTCTTTATTTAAAGAGTTGATATCTGTTTTTACGTACTTTTAATTAACTAATATATAAATATAAGTTTACATGTACATAAAATCTTGTTTTAGACCAAACAACAGTTAGACCGATCATTTTATAATAAACAAAACATATAATTTGTGTAGTTTTTTTTAAAGAAAAAGGAAATAACCTAGGGAACTTAGGGTGCATGTAACCTAAAATTTGATGAAATTATATATATATGGGGGAAGGGTTCAATTCACACCCTTATTTTTACACCAATTTTCACACCAAATCCTAACCATACATCTAACATAATCTCATGGTTGAGATTAATTTACTAAAAATAGATTAAATGAATGATTGAGATTATGTTAGATGGATGGTTGAGAATTGGTGTTAAAATAGATGTACAAATAAGGGTGTGAATAGAACCCTTCCCTATATATATATATATAGGGGAGGGATCCGGTGAGACAAGAGATTTATGTGAGACAAAGGAGTTATGTGAGACAACCATTAAATAATATAATCTCAACTACTATTTCCGTGTTTTCCTAAATTCCTTCTTCTCGAAATGCCTCTTCTAAATATTTAGTCTTCCATCTTTAAGTGCAGGTGTCTTCTTCTTGGCGGTACAATCTCAAAGAACACTCCTAATTCACATGCTGCACCACTATATTTTATTCCCATTCATTTTCTTACTCAATAATGCCATAATGGTGGCCACCACATTAACGTGTTTAAGGCCTTCTTATTATTTGTTTAAATTATATTTAGCGTAGAGCGTAGGTGCTTCTACTTTTGTTTGCAGATGCTTTAAGTTAAAGGTGTGAGTGCTTGAAAATGAGTGTTCCAAAATTTTCATGCAAGTTTAATTATTTCTTATAAGTGCTTTGAGCGTAGACTGTAGGTGCTTCTACTTTTGTTCGTAGGTGCTTTAAGTTAAAGGTGTGGGTGCTTAGAAATGTTTTTTTGGTGTTTTAAGAATATCGTGCAAGTTTGTGTTTAAGTTATATTGAGTAGGTGCTTCAAGTTATGTTCATAGGTGCTTCAAGTTAAAGGTATGAGTGCATGAAAATGGTTTTTTTGGTGCTTTAAATTTGATTATTTGTTTAAATTATATTGAGCGTGTTGAGTGTAGGTGCTTAAAGTTATGTGCATAGGTGCTTTAACTTAAAGGTGTGGGTGCTTGAAAATGATATTTTTGGTACTTTAAGTTTGATTATTTGTTTAAATTATATTGAGCGTAATGAGTAGGTGCTTCAAATTATGTTCGTAGGTGTTTCAAGTTAAATGTGTGAGTAATTCAAGTTAATTTTTTTTAGTGTTGTATAAAAAGTTTCACATTTAAGATATAAAATATATTATTTGTTTTAAGAAATGTAATATTTAAATTGAAAAATACAATACTTAAAATAAAATAAACAATAGTTATTCCATAACTTATGAGTAGGTGCTTCTACTCTTGTTTGTAGGTGCTTTTTATGTCGTGTTAAAGGTGTTTCAACTTCAATTTGTTGGGGTTTTGAATGATTATTTGTTTAAATTATATTGAGCGGATTGAGCGTAAGTGCTTCAAGTCATGTGCACATGTGCTTTAACTTAAAGGTGTGAATGCTTGAAAATGGTACTTTTGGTTCTTTAAAATTTTCGGGCAAGTTTGTGTTTAAATTAAATAGAGCGTAGTAGGTGCTTCAATTTATGTGTGTGGGTGCTTTAATTTAAAGGCATGGGTGATTTAAAATGGTATTTTCGGTGCTTTTAAGAATTTCGTGCAAGTTTGTGTTCAAATTATAATGAGCGTAAAGCGTAGGTGCTTCTACTCTTGTTTGTATGTGCTTTTATATTGTGTTAAAGGTGCTTCAACTTCTATTTGTTGGGGGTTTGAGTGTTTGAATAATATTTAACATAAAATATAATTTTGTGTTTAAATTATATTAAGCGTAAAGCGTAGGTGCTTCTTTTGAATCATAGGCCACACATAGTTACGTAATACAACAGATCTATTGCACATGAAAAATTGTTTGCATGTCTTCTGTAATTCATGTAAATACACTAACTACACACCTAACTAATGATACATCCCCACCATTGATTCCATCAAATTTGTGAGTGAAAAGGCCTGATGCAGCTACCCATCACTCGATCCTGCAGTAGGATTCTCTGCCATGATGATCAGATTATTATCTATGCTCAAAGAAGACAGAAGCTGCCCACCAAATAATCAACTATCTACCCACCAAGATTGGTTGAGAAGGCCATTGTAAGCCAAGGAAACACATATATAATTCCCGCTTCAGTAAGGTTAAACACAAGCACCTGAAAAACAAAACATGTGACCATTAACATTTATTGCCCAGACTCATCATTTCCACAATTCCCCCCTGGAAAAAAACACAAAGTTCTGGGAAATAATCTTTTCTTACTGACACAAAGCATGTGAAAGTGGACAATTCTAATTGAACAGTTATTCACGTGACCATTTTAAGAACTAATAACAATGTTCTTCAGCAAAATCCAAATGAATATCCCTAAGGGTAAAGTAAGAGAGCAAAAGGAAACATTGGTGCTAACTGTAACGGAAGAAACGAAATCCTCCAAGCTTGACATGAAACCATGGGAAATAAAAAGGGTTGGAGTTTTCAGGACCAGTAGAGTCACGACTACATTCATCCCATTCATGCGATGAAACTTCTGTGATCGAGGAAACAATAGAAACATATATACGGTCTTAACTTCATCCGAATCTTAACCACCTCCCTCTTCAAGAAACACATTAACTTTTATCACTATCACAGAAACATCGTCGAACAAGATACTAAACACTAAAAAATTCTTACATCTGAGCCTGGCTCCTTAAGCTTGAAATCCCCCAGAGAGCCTGACTCCTTCAGCTTTAGATTGCATTTAAAAAAATGAAGGATCCAATGGTAATGCTTGGCATTTCAGGTTATGGTACACTAACGAGCTAGCACAACCGGGAAAACTAATATATAAGAACTTGATAGTTGAGTTAACTATTTGAGTACCTTAATAGTTATCAAGAACATGACCTGCAAAGCTTCCTTCTTCCAAAACAAGTTCACAAAAATGGCACAAGATGTTGTTCTTCCTTTTTTAATTCCAAACAAGAAAACAGAAAATTAACTCAACTTAGAATAAATTTTATTAGACATTATAAAGAATTGAGCTAAAGAGTAGTGATATATGCAGCAGTTTGATACACTTCAACAACTAATCATAAGTGTTTCATCTCCCAAATAAAAAGAACACGATACTGGGCAATACACTTAGGAAAAAGATGACTATGCTATAATTCTTGGAATCTAAAAACAAACCAGTGAAGCAACATTCATTCCTCTCGATAATTTATATTTGCTTCAAATTGATAAAGATCTTTAAAACCCTAGAAGGGGGGGATACCTCGAGGTTAAAATGGCTTAGTGTTGATGAGAAGTTAGCATCGGAGGAAGGCGGAGAAGAAGGGGTTAACGATAGAAAAAGGTGATTATGATCGGAGGAGGGCGGTCAGTGGTGGAGGAAGGCGGAGGAAGGTCAGAGGCAGAGGAAAGTCAGAGGCAGAGGAAGGCAGAGAGAGGTTATCGACGGATGAGGGAGGAAAAGAAGGATGGAGAAACGGCGGAGGAAGATGGTTATCGGTGGAGGGAAGTCAGTGGCGGAAGAGGGAAAGTCAGAGTTTGATGTAATTTTACTCTAGTATATTTTGATTATTGAATACAAGCCTTTGGATAAAATTGTTTGAATGGTCCAGATTTGGTCTCACATATCAGGCTTGTCTCGCATAAACTAGGTTGTCTCGCATGAACCTGATTCTATATAAATACATACATATATATATAGAGAGAGAGGGGAGGGTCAGGTGAGAACACTCATTTATGTGAGTTAATGAATTTATATGAGAACAAGATGGCTTCCATTTATCCACATGTTGCTGAAATA
>JAULKJ010000011.1:5944142-5955141 GCA_032355405.1 Rubia balearica | reverse complement strand
ATTGGCACTTACATTAACTAGTTAGGGTTATTTTTGCACTAAAAATTATCTGAGAGTTATATTGACACTTATGTCAAATAGGTAAGGATATATTGACACTTTTCCCAAATTTATTTGCACGGGTATTGCATGCACTAGACGACAAAACCATGAGGGGGGAAGACAAGCCATTCAAAAGTCAAATCAGCATATCAACCATCAAGATTACAAACAACACAGCTAGTATGGTAAAATGATCAGACAATTTATTGGGAAAATTTGGCATTTCCTACTTTGTGTGATTAAAATGAATATTGCAAAACAAAGAAAAATAGGACACCAAAATTTGATAACGAGAAAAATTTAAATCTTTCACTATAAAAGGTTATAGTAGGGTTACAAATATCTCACTCAAGTAGGATGAATTACAAGGCTACTCACACAATGATGGATACTCAATAACTAGAGAGGATGGAGACTTCTCTCTAATTCCTCACTTTAAGAGTGGATCTCTCACTAGAAGGAATAGAAGTGGCTATGGAATGGAGTGGATGAGATTAAATGATGAACTCTTCTCCAACACCTGTATTTATAGTTGAACCAAACATGCTCTAGAATTCTCTTCCATCTTCCCAAAAAACCATAGTCTTGGAGCATTCTATGAGGTAGTCTAGATTCTTCCCCTAATCATCCTAGAAACATATCCCTTTTTCCAGCAAAGGAGAGTTCTAGAATTAGGGAGGAAACCCAACAATTCTCTCCCTTCTGACCTAATTTGAAGGGATCACCACACTGGCACCTTTGCAACAATCATCAAACTTCTTACTTGATATGCCTTAGTCATCATGTCTGACCAATTGTCATCGGTGTGCACATTTTCAAGTTGTAGCCTTTTTTTTCCTTCCAAGACATCACTAATCCAATGATAACGAACATCATTATGCTTTGTTCGTGAATTATGCTGAATTCTTGGCTAAGTGGATGACACTCTGATTTTCACAAAAGAGAACAAACTTCTCTTGCTTTAACCCCAATTCCAGTAGGAAAATTTTCATCCACAACATTTCCTTGCAAGCTTCTGTGGTGGCAATGTACCCGCTTCAGTCGTAGAAAGAGCCACACACTTATGGAGTTTTGACTGCCAAGGCATAACTCCCCCTGCAAAGGTAGTTAGATATCCCAATGTTGAGTCTCTAGCCATGTCTGCATCTGTGTATCCCTCCAACAAGGTTCTTATTTTCCAAAACACAAACACCGGTTGGTCGTTCCTCTGAGTTATCAAAATATCCATTTCACAGCTGCCCAATATTCCTTCTTAGGCTTTGACAAGTGCCTGCTCACCACACAAACCGCATGTGCAATATCTGGCAGTGTACACCAGCCGATGAATATGGAACACCTCTCATATCTTCATCACCTTTTGCGCTTTGTTTCTTGTCAAACTTGAAATGCCCGCCAAGTGTTACACTAACAGGTTTGGCCTTGTCCATGTTAAATCTCTCAAGAATCTTCTCAATGTATCTCTCTTGGGATAGCCAAAGTAACCTTTCAGATCAATCTCGAATGATCCTCATCCCAAGAATCTGCTTGGCTGGTCCCAACTCTTTCATAGCGAAAGAATTACTCAATGCTTTCTTTAGAGCAGTGATTTTGCCTTTATCCTTCCCAACAATCAACATATCATCAACATAAAGCATGAGTATAAGAAAGTACCCCTCTATCATACTTCTTCACGAAGACACAATGATCAGTGTGTGACTTCTTTAATACATGATGATTCATGAATGATTCAAATTTTTTGTACCATTAGTGCGGTGCTTGCTTCAAACCATAAAGACTTCTTTTGAGGCGGCACACCAAATTCTCTTTTCTCGGATGTATGAATCCCTCAAGTTGCTCCATGTCTATTTCCTCCTCAAGATCTCCATGTAAGAAAGTTGTCTTAACGTCGAGTTGTTCAACCTCCAAGTCCAAACTAGCAACGAGACCCAACACAACTCGGATTAATGACATCTTCACCATGGGTGAGCATATCTCATGAAGTCTATACCTTTCTTCTGATTGCATCCCTTAACAATGCTCCAAGCCTTATACCTTGGTTTGGGATTGTTTTCCTCGATCTTGATCTTGTACATCCATTTGCACTTTAGAGCTCATTTTCCTCTAGGTAACACCACAAGATCAAATGTATGATTCACGTGTAAAGACTGCATCTCCTATTCCATAGCCCTTTCCCAATCATCTCTATGATCACTTTCCATGGCTTCGGCTTAGTGTTGAGCCTCCCCCTCATCGGTGAGTTTCACGTACTCGTCTTGTGGGTATGTAGACGAAGGTTGTCTCTCTCTAGTGCAACGCCGAGGCTTAGGTTCTACTGGATCATCTGTTTCCTGCATTTCTCCACCACCTTTATGCGGTTGCTCTGGTGTAGCTTGCTTATCATTGATCTCAACTTCATTATGATTTCCCTCAACTCTTGTATTATCTCCTACCACCGGAGATCACATAGGATTATAATTCCCCCTTTGTCCACCTAGACTGGGCTTCTTGTGACATCTTACAATCACTAATCATTTGGTCCTCGAGGAAGATGACATCTTGGCTTCTGACAATATTTTTTTAGGTTGGATCCCACAACCGATACCCAAACTCATCTTTAGGTAAGCCTAGGTAGCTTCACTCATTTATTTGTGAATCTAGCTTGACCCACTCATCCTTAGGAATGTGAACAAACACTTGACATCCGAACACCTTTAGATGGTCATATGCCACTTTTTTCTTCATCCAAATATCCTCTGTTATGTCTCCATCTAAGGGAACTGAAGGGGAAATGTTGATTATGTCAACACCGGTCTTTACAGCTTCTCCCCAGAAAATTTTAGAGAGGTTAGCATAAAACAACATGAACCGAACTTGTTCTTCAATGGTGCGGTTCATTCTTTCAGTAACTCCATTTAACTGAGGTGTCTTTGGCGGCATCTTCTCAAATCAAATGTCATAGGGCTTGCAGTATTCTTCAAATGGGCCGCAATATTCTCCACCATAATTTGCTCTGACAGAATTCAACTTCATTCCTGTCTCACGTTCCACCCTTATTTGGAACACCTTGAACGCCTCAAGCACTTGGCATTTTGTTTTCAACAAAAACACCCAAACCTTTCTCGAATGGTCATCAATGAAAGTTACAAAATACAATGCACCACCAAGAGATCTTTCAGTCATAGAGCATACATCAGTGTGTACTAAGTCAATAATATGCTCTTTTCTACGTGGATGTGCTGGTCTAAGAAAGGAAACTCTATGTTGTTTTCGAGCTAAGCAATCAGTGCAATGGTTAAGTGTGGTACCTTTTATGTCCGGGAGGATGTTTCTCTGGGCGAGGATTTGCAATCCCTTCTCGCTCATATGACCAAACCCTTGTGCCATAGCTCCATATTTGAGTTTTCGTGAGAGGTATTAACCTCCCCCTTGCAGGCTTGTCCTTGCATGACATATAAGGACCCATCATTTCTTCCCCGACCAACGACCATATTTACACTAGTGATCTTCCATTTTCCATCTCCAAAGTGGCTAGTCATTCAGCTTCGTCAAGCTTCCCTACCGAGATAAGGTTGGGCCGCATTTCTGGAACATGTTGTGCATCCTTCAAAACAAGTTTGTATCCCGTGTTTGTCTTCAAGATTATGTCGCCTAAGCCAACGATATTACTTGTGACTTGATTTTCCATTTTCACAACACCAAAATCTCCATGATGATAGGATGAGAAAAGTCATTCATGTGGGGTAACATGGAAAGAGGCACCAGAATCACCGATCCAAAGATTATCAGCATATGTGAGATTGACATAGTTGTCAATGACAAAGACTTCACCACACTCAACAGATGCAACAACAGTAATGCTCTCATCTTCCTTCTTCTTTGGGTCGATTTGGTCTTGCTTGACCGTTCCATTCTTCTGGTCTCTCTTGAGATTGCGGCATTCAGCTTTCTTATGACCCGCCTTACCACAATAGTAGCAAGTAACTCGAGAGCGAGACTTTGACCACCCTCATGATTTGTCACGTCCGCCACTTTTTTTATTATCTTCCACGTGACTCACTTCTACCTCGATTCTCGATCACGTTCGCCTCCGAGTAGGTGGTTGTGCCATGTTCCTTTCTCCGTGCTTCTTCATTGATTAGGCTGTCGGCGACACCATCCATGGTAAGCTTTCCTTCTGGGGCTGAGTTGCTAAGCGTGACTACCAAAGTGTCCCAACTTTCAGGTAGTGAGCTTAGGAGCAACAAGGCTTGCAACTCATCATTGATTTTCATCTCAATCGTTGTCAACTGGTTCATAAGCCCCTTGAAGCTATTCAAGTGCTCGATCATATTTTTTCCATCCTTGTACTCCAATTTAACTAATCGCCTCACTAAGTGGGCTTTGTTACGTGGTGTCTTCTTTTGAATCATAGACTCAAGTTTTGTCCATAGCTCAAAGGAATTTGTGTAAGTAGAAACATGCTCACATAAACTACAATCAATGTACTTACGAATCATGGCGACCGCCTTTCTATTAAGGAGCTCCCACTCTTTATCCTTCTTCTCCGCCGGTTTGGTCTCCTCCATAATTGGTTCGTACAGATCTTTGCAAAATAGACGATCCTCCATCATGGGCTTCCAATAGGCATAGTTCTCCGCCGTGAGCTTGAGCATTTCTCCATCATGAGTGATACTTGACTCCGTCCTGACTCCCACAAGAAACTAATACTGATAAACCAAACTTTAATACCACTTGTTGGGACTGCCAAGCCCACCACAACCAACATTAGTTTGATATTGTCTGCTTTGAGTCAAGCCCGCACGGTTATATTAGGTCAAACCCCAAAATGCCTCATACTAATGTGGTGGGACTCTCACTTATATAGTGAACAATCACTCTTTCAACTTTCAATGTGGGACTTGGGTTGAACACACCCAACATTTAGAAACTACGTGATGCAAGAGTCTAACAATATTTTTCATGATAATATTAGTGCCTACAATCTAATTGAAATTTACGCTCAAACATATTCTGAGAAAGTTGACCAAAAAGTGTGTAGATCCGCCTGAGACTGAGGAGTACATGTTATCTGTCTTCATTGTATTTTTGTGTTTTTCTGAATACTGTGGTTCCTGCTGCTACTCCAGTAGAGAAACTGCCCGTGGAGAAGGTCATTTGCTCAGTTAAAAAGATTGTAAGCTGCTTTCTCAGTGTTGTTGATGTGTGTTCTTCTTCTTTGTTTCTTTAAGCATTGATATACTGATCAATGTTTCTCGGCTTATATGAAAGCTTAAAACTATCTACAGGTTACTGATCTTAATCTTAATGATTAACTAACTCTATGCAACATCCAAAGCTATTTCAGCATCTTTCAAAGCTATCAAGACCAGATTCCAGAAAAAACTTGTCTGCTCAAAAAGCTTTAGCCTTTACATGATGGAGATATATTACGTATTTTAATGGAGCATTTGCGCAATTTTTAACTGAAACAACTCTCTGGGGGATTTGAAGAAACTCAAATACTGTTCCTTGTTTTTACAGGATTTAACCTTCAACCCTGTAACCCATATTTACAACAGTTGAATGAAACCAGTTTAATTGTCAGAAATAAGAAGAGAGAAAAGCCAGCATTTAGAATAACATAGAAGCATTAGAAAGAAGTAAAATTCAAACAAGATTGTAAATTCTTTTACAAAGTCAACAGGAGTTAATAAAAACGTAGTTGACAGACAAATATGTATCAAGGTACATGAACCTCACATAGACCAAGTCAACAGCAACTACCCTACTTGCAGAAATTAATGTTTTTTGACGAGGCAAATTATTGATTGCGCCTGTCATTAAATACCTGGTGTACTGACAACTTTAGGTGTGTTGACAGATTCAGAATTAGTGTGGAAAGGCTGATAAAATGAATTTCAGATAGATAGCAGTGCATAGACTAATGTGGATGAAGAACAGAATGGATCTTGGAGGAGGAGATAGGAAGGTGGTGATCATAGGAGGTGGAGTAGCTGGCTCCCTCATTGCCAGATCCCTTCAGTTCACTGCTGATGTCACCCTCATCGATGCGTACGTAATCTCGTTAGTTTTCCTGTCAATTAGTTTAATCATCATCCTTTTTGTGTGGACAGGTTTTGTCTTGTAGTTGTAATGATGTTTGTTATGTCATATGTTTTATACACTAGAATTTGTTGTTCTGCACTTTTTTCTTATGATCTTGTTATACTGTACTTACTATAAACAGGAAAGAGTATTTTGAAATTCCTTGGGCAAGTTTAAGAGGGATGATGGAGCCTTCATTTGCTGAGAGATCAGTTATCAACCATAAAGATTACCTCTCCAATGCCCGGATATCGGCATCCAGAGCTGTCAACATAACCAGCTCCGATGTCCTAACAGCCGAGGGCCGCCTGTTCCCTTACGATTACCTCGTCATTGCTACGGGTCATGATGATCCACTTCCCAAGACAAGAAAAGAGAGGCTTAAGGAATACCAAGAAGGTAGGGACATTTCGATTACATGGTTAGCATCTTTACTGCATTCTGATCATGGAGTTGTTTTTTCATTGAGTAGGATCCATTTCTTCATTTGAATGTGATTAACTTCAGGATTTAACATTCAATGCTACCTTGAAGGATATCATGTAATGATGTGTCAAACATGTTTATGGATCTGATGTTTCAATGACCAAAATCCTGTTTTTTTGCATCGGATGCTGCAATTTCTTGTTACTAGTAGTCCAAGAAACTCTGATATCAGAACAAAGGGGTCTGATTTTTCAAACATAGTGGTTTTCTTGATTAACTGAGGCTATATTTGGAAGATAATTATTACTTGTAATTCAGAAAATATGATAAAATGTGTAATGTTGTGCTCTTATTGAACATTTTATTGATAGCAGAAAATGAAAAGATAAGAGCTGCGCGCTCTATAATGATTGTTGGAGGCGGTCCTACTGGCGTTGAACTTGCTGTGGATTTTCCTGAAAAGAAAGTTACTTTGGTGCATGATGGAACAAGGTTGCTTGAATTTATCGGGCCGAAAGCTTCACAAAAAACTTTAGAATGGCTGAAATCTAGACACGTGGACGTGAAACTGCAGCAGTCTATTGGTATGGATAGTCATAGCTCAGAAGGAACCAACACATATCTAACTTCATCTCGTGAAACAATTGAAGCAGACTGCAGTTTTCTGTGCACCGGAAAGGCACTTGGTTCAACCTGGCTTAAACAAACCATCCTGAAAGATAGTGTTAACGAATCCGGGAGGTTGAAGGTTGATGAATACATGAGAATCAAGGGGCGAAAGAATGTTTTTGCAATAGGAGATATTACTGATGTTAAGGTGAGCCTACAAAATGCATAAATTTGTTGCACATTTGTTTCTGATCTTCACTTGCCATTAGGCAATTCTGCTATCCTTATCAATGGTTTAAAAAACTCGAACATGTCGTAAACGTAGTTCACTGATAGCTGAATTTGTTTGCAGGAAATCAAGCAAGGATATTTGGCTCAGAAGCATGCTCTGGTGGCTGCTAAAAACATCAAGACTTTAATGGATGGAGAAAATGAAGGCAAGATGGAAATATACAAGCCTCGTTCGGTAAAGATCATTGTCTCTCTTGGTAGACATGATGCAGTGGCTCAATATTCATTTACAACGCTTATTGGCCTCATTCCCGGAATGATCAAATCGAAGGATCTGTTTGTTGGGAAAACGCGGAAGAAAATGGGGCTTCACCCTCAAATTCCTGAGAATTAGGCTGCTGCAGACTGCCCAGTGTACATTCTGGTTTGCGAAGCGAGTTTTTCTGGAAATGTTTGTATCATATTTGTAAAAAAACGATTGTCGGCAGCACAACCACCACCAATTCTTTTGTTGGACATTAACTGAGAGTGATTGAACAAATGTATCATGGTAAATAGAATTTTTTTTTTAAAAAAACAAAATAGTTGACTCCTTCTTGTTAATATATATAAATGAGTTACATTTATGGTTGATTGTGCATCTATCTACTTTTACCTGATAAATTAGTACTACGCTAGTATATTCTATTACATGAACTGATAAACTTTAGAACACCATAACTAAAATGAGAAAAATCTAACTATTACAAGGTGGGATAAAATCCCACATGGCTGGCTCACTGAGAGCGAGTGGGGTGAGCCTCCCCACTTGAGTTCCACACCGATATGATGTATCAGAACTTGTTTCACGTCAACTTGGCGTATAGAAACTTAAAGGCATTCTCACATACTCACACAAACCTTGCTAGGGAAAAGAAGATTTACGGTCAGAATCACTTGAATGTTAAAATGCCATCATAGAAAATTGGTTATAAATACATTTATAACGTGAATTTAGGATGAAAGTGTTAATATAATCATGCAATCTCAGAAATCGCTACTTTAACCCTAACTAATTATTGTATTTGTCAATCTAACCCTAACTTTCAAAAAAATTGTGACGATATAACCAAACTCCCCAATTCCAGCATTGACTCATAAATTTGAGCGATGTCAAAAAATGAAATGACAAAAATACCCTTTCTTCTCACTGCTGCTCCTCCGAAGGCATAAACCTCCTACGGCACCACCAGCTAAAATTTGGTTGATGATTAATCATGAAATTACAGCCAACCGCCACCGAAAATCGCCCAGGACTCTGAACGCACACTCCCTAAAATTTAATTAATCATGAAATTACTGACCCGATTCAAATTACAGCCAACTGCCGCCGAAACTTTGATTAATCATAAAATTACTAAGTTGATTCAAATCGTCGAGGACTCTGAACGTACACTCCCACTTCTAGCTAACCGCTGCCGGAAACCACCACTCTCGCCACCACCAGGCTCCACCTTCGCCACCTCCAACCACCACTTTCGCCGCCAACTCCGTCAGCCACCACATCCACCACCACATCCATTACCACTAGGCACCACCACCGGGCACCACCTCATCCACCGTCTCAACCACCCACTCCACCTCATCTTTGCTCAAACCCCAACGCAGCTCAGCCAAACGCTGGAAATCCGCCACCTTCTTCCCTCCCCTTCCCTCCCTCGCTTGTTGTAGCCCTCCACTCCGAGACCACCGCATGTGGTGGTTCACCACCACCACCATTCGCTGTTCAGCCAAACTTCACTTCTCCAGATTCAATTCGACGTTCAAATTGCCCCTCGATTCAAATCGCCATTCCCGTTGCTAGATTCACCACCACCCCCGATTATAATCAAAAACCCTAGAGCTGATTCAAATCTAATTACTAAAACCGGGGGTAAGATGAGGGAGAAGGGATGGCTAAGAAAGGGTGAAGATGAGGGAGGCGGGAAAGCAAAGATGAGGAAAGATGAAGAAGGTATGGCAGATGAGGGAGAAGGGATGGCAGATGAGGAATAAGATGAATCGCGAGCCTTTTTCCTTTTTTCCTTTTTTTAAAGTCAACGAAAAAATTTTCTTTTTACATAAATACGGTCATAAATCAGTTGACTGAAAGTCAAACAAGTCGAAAGTTATATTGGCACTTTCTAAAATTGCAGGGTTATATTGCCACTCTCAACCTAAAGTCGGGGTTATTTTAGCACTTTACTCTAGAAAATTATAATCCCGCCATCACGATAAATCCGACCAAAAATCAGTTGACTGACAAGTTAAATAAGTCAAAGGTTACATTGACACTTTCTGAAATTGCAAGGTTATATTGGCACTTTCAGCTTAAAATCGGGGTTATTTTAGCACTTTACTATAGAAAAGTATAATCCCTCCGTCACAATCCAAATTACCCATCAATCATTGCACATTATTGGATAAACATGTTTGACCGTTGATATGTTTAACTACATATAGTACGAAAAATAAATAAAAATCACTTTTTAAAAACTATTTGTTGCGACGGATTCAACAACATCACATACGATAGTATTATTTCTTATATATCTATTTAAATATATGATCAAAATTTGATAGAGAATAATATCATAAAATATGTGAGTAATTTGGGTTGGGACATATGGAGTAGGGGCAAAACCAGGAATTTCATATAGGGGGATCGAAATTGTATATAAAAACATTGAATCGACCATTAAAATAAAAAAATCATAGATAATTATATCATTTAAAGGACGAAAAATCAGATACTAAAGATAAAATAGTGCTAAAGAAACAAAAATGATAATTTTGAAATAGACCACCTTCTTGTTTTTATGTAAGTTGTGTTCTCCCCTCTTTGATCATATAAAAAGTATCAAATCTAAAGTTAGAGAACATAAACACTCTAAATTACAGAAATAATTTATAACAAAAAATATGAAAATTAAATACCTTTCGTTGATTTTTTTTTTTGCCTTACTCATTGATATCTTATTTGAAAGTTTGTATTTTTTTTCTAAAATTATGTCACATCTATTTATACTATCTTGGTATTAGGAAAAAAATAAATCTTAATTAGAATCATATTATTTCTATTAAAAAATTTCGTTACGTACCGCATACAAGAGTCAAAATCATTGTTAAATTTTTAGTACGTATACAACTGGTAATTGGAATCAAAATTATTAGTTACCTTTAATATTATATTACTGCGTACACCTTGGATTGGGCAAAAAATTATTTTCTAATTAATACTATACTTGTAATTGGAATCACATTTAATATTATGCGTACAATTTGGATTAGACAAAAATTTGTGTATTATTAGATAAAAATCAAATATAATTTGTATAAATATTAAAGGTAAAATTAGATAAAAATGAATTCTATTTCTTGTTGAACTCTAAACTTTTTTTTAAAAAAAAAGTACAACTTTTGTTCCCGTATAAAGTATATCTTGCGGCTAGGAATTTTTTGGGGGAGACCACAACTTTTTTTGTCATATACAAACAAAGAAAATACAAGAAAAATACAAAATACTAATGATAAAAAAATTAGTCGAGTCCAGACATCCCTGGGTCCCCCAATATTCCGCCACTAAGAGGGAGTATAGTTTTCTTGAACC
>JAULKJ010000011.1:5925126-5936751 GCA_032355405.1 Rubia balearica | reverse complement strand
ATTTTTAAATATTTTTTAAGTTTTTTTTTCAGATTTCAGCTAGTGGGAAAAGAGTGGGTCTCCTGAAAGGCGACATGTCCATAACCTTATGGACATACCACTTTTTTCCCTTATACACTGCATTTGTTAAATTATGTACAAAATTTAAAAATATTTTTTATATTATATTTTTTCACATTCAAATACATATTATTACTTGTTTTAACTTTTAAAATACATTATTTAAATTTTATAAAAAAATTACAACATTTGATATAAAAGCCACTGTAGACTATCCATAAACTTAGGGAAAGTAGGGATAGTAGTGGGGCGGGTTTTCGTGGAGGTCCGCCCCGCATCCGTCCCTGATCGGGTGGGTGTGGAGGTAGTTTTTGTGTGGGTTGGGCGGGTATGGGTATGGAAATTGATACCCTTCATGGGTAGCGGGTCAGGCATGGATATTAGTTCATACTCGCCCCACCATACCCGCTATGTACACACTAATTTAACATATAATAAACTATTAATATTCATAATGCACATGTTTTACTTATAATAATTTAATTATTAATTTTAAAGTAAATTTTAGGTATTTTTTGGAGATATAAATGGGGGTGAGTAAAATGGATTTGAAGAAGGTATGGAGACCCAAGTGGGTGATGGGGCGGGGGTAAATTTTAGATAATACCCGATGGTGCAGGTGCCGATTTTAATATTGTACCCACCATGGGTGATGAGGCGGGTATGGGTATGAAAATTTTAGGTGGGCATAGGTATAAAAGTACCATAATCAGTACCCGTCTCGCTTCATTGTCATCCCTAATGGAAATGCCTCTTTTACTGAGACTTTCTCTTGGGAAAAATTAGAGAAAAGTCCTAGGAAAAAACATTAGAGATAGATCCTTGAAAAAATATTGGAGATAGGTCCTTGGAAAATTATTAGTGATAGGTCCATGGAGTTAGTATAAAGTTAGAATTGCATAATGGTCCCTACCTAAAGTTTAGCTTGCCTAACAGGAGGTCATCTCTTTAAGGAATTGGACAAAGAAGTGGGCACGTGTGATGATAGCACTTTAAATAAGGTAAAGAAAAATTACAAAAAATTAAGTGATAAAATAACTTTATGTTTTGGTCCAAAGTGCTAATCTAATCCTGCAAAATTTGAAAGTGTAAATATAACCTTAAGTTTTAATCAAAGGGCCAATCTAACCCTGACAACCTCAATTTGGCCAAAAATAAATAAAATGATCATTATACCCCTGTTTTAAAAAAAATTAAAATTTTAGAAAACTTGAAAGGATAGTTTTACTCTTATTCTATTAACAAAAAAAAATTCTTTCAGTTTATCCTTCTCTCGGATCCATTCTTTTCTTCTTCTTGGACCTCTTTCCTTTCACCACCAGTGGAGACTCTCCAATCGAACGGAACCATTAGTTATTCCAATACGGCACCACCAGTGGAAACTCTCTGATCCATCGGTGCCACAAGTTCTTCTCGTACCAAACAGAGCCATTATTTATCACCCAGATTATGTGGTCCATGTCACGAGCCTGCTCGTGGGCCTTTTCATGGAAGTGGTGCTGCCCGTTTAGGGGTCCAGATCCCTGAGTTTGGGACACGGGTGATCTCGCTGAACCCGGGCCCGTTCAACGGGGGATTAGTCTGGTAGGATTTTAGAGGGTTGAAGATGATGATGGTCGTGTGCAGGTGAGTCTCACCGGAAAAGAACCGAGCTCTGCCTATATCTAGTCTACTTTCGGCGATGAAGCTTAAGTTGGGTTGACCCAGGCAAACAAAAAGAAGCAAGCCAGCCGGGATAATCAGAGCTCCTGCCCTCTAGCTAACAGCCGCTACTCCACTATCCATGATGAGAATGGTAATACTCTTTGTCTGAATTTTACATTTTTTCTGAGTATTTTAGCGTTGATTTTGTTATTTTCATGGTGTTTATGGGGTGGGTTCTGTGTAATTTTTTTAAAAAAATTTTGTCTTACTTTGTTCATTGTATATGGGCAGTAGCATAGTAAGAGTTTTACCAGAGATTGCATGTCTTTATTGACTCTCTGAAACCAAGAAGAGGAGATAAAATCATTGCTTGTGTTCTTGACTAGCTGAAATCAGTAAAATCTCCTGAATCTTCTACCTTCATTGTGACAACTCAAAGGATGGTGATGGTGCTAGGGTTTGGGGTTCGGCGGGCGGTGGCAGGCGGAGCTGGGGAGTGATAATGATATGGAATTCAGTGGCGGGGAAATCATTAGACTGAAGATCCCGGTGACGGAAATCCAGATTCCGGTGGCGGCAGAGGTGGCGGTAGCGGTGGAGATGGTGGCGACAGCGGTAGTTGTGGTTATGGAGATGAAGAAGAAGAAGAAACCTAGGGGTACTTTTTCATTTTTAGGCTTAAGACTAGAAGTACTTCAGTCTTTTATATTTGGTCAATGCCAAAAAATGCTAAGTCAATATCGGAATAGTGCGAAAAGGTTATATCGGCACATTTGCTGAAAAACTGAGGTTTAAAATCACACTTTCAGACTTTACAGGGTTAGATTGGTATTTTAAGAAAATAATAGGGTTAGTTTTATATTTTTCCCTAAAAATTATTGTGTTTGAATAAAAAAATGCAGAGTTTAAATTAAAATATACAATGATTGCTACCCAACTTTTAGAAAAAAATAATTTTTCCTTCAGTATACCTTCTCTTTCGGATTAGGTGGACTAGTTTCTATGTTGCGTTGTATTTTCTAAATTTACTTGTGATTGTGGAGCTATTTTTTTTTTAAAATTGTGAATGTTGTTAGATTTTTGTGTTTTTTATTTTGTCAAAAAATATATTATTGTTAGTGGTCAAGCTGAAAATGGAAAATCATGATTGCATTAATCTGATTTTAATATTTAATTAGATTTTCTTACTATGCAATGTACCTATATCTTTAATGGTATTAATCATGTTTTAATATGTAATTATATTTTCTTATTCCCCAAGGCCATGGCACCAAAACTTGATAAAAGTTACTCCAACCACACTTTGTTTTCTAACCCAACATTTTGTATATTTCCTTCCATGGACATTGTGTACATTGCGACCAAACAAATCTTCAACATTAATTTCTTCCTTTGAAATCATATCACGTTTTGTAAATTTGCTTCAATATATTTTGTGTGATAATTGCGAGGGATTAAGTTTTCAACATTAAGAGTTGTGTGAGTGACTTGTGCTTTTGACTGTCTACACAGAAAACAGGCGATCAATCAGTGATATGTCAGGAATCAATCGTATGGCCTCCTTTTGTTCAGTTTCTTCAACTTCTGGGTCATCGAGGGGCCAAAAAAGGACATGGGACGTCGAGGGGTCCTCTACCAGGAAGATCTACATCAACATTCTTGGCCAGGTTTTGTTTTTCCCCTCTTTTCTCCCATTTGTTGTGTACCTTCTATATATGCATGATTCAAACTCTTGAAAATTATGATTGTGTGAGATGCATTTTGTTTCAAATTACGACACTGAATTTTTTTATAGTTGAGCAAAACTATATCACTTAACTAATTTGCCTGACTAAATTATAATCGTTTTCTGTTCCAATCCTCTAATTCTAGAGATTTTTTACTTTTTCTGTCAGTGAAGCTGGAATTTCGTCAACAGTAGGTTGGGTAAACATGCGTGACTAATCTAAAACCTTAATAGTGTGTTAATTATGTTTGGTTTTGTGTGACAAGCATCTTATAAAAGTATAAGATCAAGGATAATCTGCTCATATATTTATCTTGACTCAATGAGTCGTGATTGATTGTGCTTAAATGTTGTAACATTGCTTGTTTATCATTTTTGTTGCTCTCCATTTTGCTCATCCTATAGCTGTATTTCAGGATGGTGTTACTAGTACCTTCTATGTCCCAGTTGACCTTCCGATGCAGAAACTCCTGAAGCAGTACTGTGACTTCAAAGCCTTGGAGTATCGGGAAGTGAAATTTTATCACGAGGGACATCGAGTTCAAGTGAGAAGAACCGCGGATGAGGTATGTCTTTCACTAAATCTGTCTCAAAACAAAAGGTTGTATTTGTACTACGAGTAGAATGGTTCTCTGCACTTGGAAAATATTGATATTCTATTCTCTTGACATTTGTAGCTTCACATGGTAGACGGTGACCAAATTGATGCTTTAGTAGATTCTACTGGAGCATGAGGAGGAGGTTCTTTTCATTTATGTTGAATTCACAATATGGTCATGGTACAAGTAGCCTTGAGTTGTATGACGTTAATCATGATTTGATTCAGAGTTCTGTGACAAACTAGTAGTAATATGAGATATGGTTATGGAATCATTGGAAACTTGAAATTATGGTGGTTGTTAAAAACTCAGTTTATCACAGAATTCCTCTTTTACAATGCTTGCAATCCATTTTACACTGTGTAACTTGAATCATTATGCAATCCATTTTATACGGATTAAGTCAAGTAAGAGGGGAGATAGAGAAAAAAAGAAGAGAGAAAGAAACCTTGTTACAGTTTGTGACAAAGCATTTCTTCTGTATATCAATTCAATTTTGTGATTAAACAGAAAAATTGACTAATATAAAAGTTATTTGTCAAAATTTATCAAAAGTTATTGTTCCTATCCAATTGAACTGACACTATGGTAGAGGTTAAACATGGGAGCAAGGGAAACTAAAAAATAGCGAGAAAACCATGCAAAATGTGGGAAACTTGTTTTTAGCGAGTAATTTTAAAAATAATAGCTTTTGTTTCATTTTTAATGTGTGGAGTTTTTTCTCGGTTAATAAGTGTGTAGTTTCTTCCCAATGTAGTGTTTCTTCTGTCTTGTACAGATATGAAATTCATCCCCATGGTGTTTGTAATCTACTTTGATTGCTCGGGGTTTGGATCCACATCTGGTCATGTTTGTACTCTAAATCTTCATATGGTTACATGTTCGTGCTCTAGATCAAGTTGGGTTACAGGTGTAGCAAAGTCTTGTTTGGCATATTAATACCGATACGTGAGACACTCCTCTCTTCTAAATACTCATATTTTTGTGGTAAAAAATTAATATCCCTAAAAGTGATATTAAATTTTTCACTGATCTCTAATTCTTAAAAGTACAAACTATTATTGTACGTGATTGACGTATACTTTAGTTATCCCCACGATAGATTAGTTAAGCTGATAGTAATTTCCAATTATTATAATCATAACTAGGGTTGTAAATGAAACGAATTATCCATGATCAACTCGATTCACACTCGTGTTTGACCAAGATCAAACCAAGCTCAAACCAAACTCAAGCCAGCTCGTATAGCATTTAAGTTCAAGTTCAATTTTACTGCTCATTAAACCCGTCAATTTTATCTAGTCAGCATAATCTATAGGGAGAAAAGTATTTAAAAAATGACCCCTATTAAATTGAGAAAGTGCATATATAACTTTGTAAAATCTGAAAGTGCAAAATTAACCCTATATTTTTTTTGTAAAATTGTGCAATTATACCCATTTTACTCAATTCCGGCATTGACCAAAAAATTCAGTCTTTGACAAAATGTAAAAAAGACATAAATACCTAAAATTCAAAACAAATATTTGAAGACCATTCTACCCCTATCGCAGATCACCAACCAACACCAACGTCACCCGCCGCTGCTGCTCATTTCCAATCCGCCATCCTGAACCCATCCCTCCGTCGGCCACCGCTGCTCACCTCATCTCCGATCGACCACGCAGAACCTTCCTTCCGTTGGCCACCACTGTTTCCCACACGCCCTGCTCACCACATCTCTGATCCACCACCCAAAACCCCTCCTAAACTCGCCCTGCCGCACACATCCATCGACCACCACTCCCCCTCCGACCACCACACACTTCGTCGCGCACCACCACCCCAGACTCTGCATCAAGGTCTCCTCCGCCGTGCTGCCTCCAGCAGCGGCAGCCGCGTTGAGCAAGAGAAGCGATTAAATTCAATCAGCGACCAGCACACACTCACGCCGCTGGTGGTCCTTAGAATCTCTGACCACCACACTCCACGTTGAGCAGCAGTGTTGGTCGTGTACCACCTCCGCATCTAAGGTCTACTCCTCCATGTTGTCGCCACAACGCGTCGAGCAGCAGCAGTAAGTGAATTTAATCAGCGACCACCACACACTCACATTGTTGGTGGTCCTCAACATCTCCGACCACCACACTCCACGTCGAGCAGCGGCATCGGCCTCGCCTGGGGTTTTCAGGTGTGCTTCTAGTTTAATCAGTGAATTTAATCAGCACACCCGGTGGATATGAGATTGTCGGTGGCCGACCAGCTGCAGGCGGTAAGAGGAAGGCTGCGAAAACTACAGAGATTTTGGATGGTACTTTCGTACGTTTTCGTCCTTGTATTTTGGGGAAGTCGATTGAAATGGAGGGCTGGGGTGACAATAAAAATGGGAAGGGTATACTGGTATTTTCTATTTTATTTTATTTTTGAATTTTTTAACTCGGTGGTATGATGGTCATTTCACTAATTTCCAGCCAATTTGATTGTTGGCTATTTGTTCAATGAAGTCCAGGGTTAATTTTGCACTTTGAGATTTTACAAGGTTATATCTGCACTTTTAAACAAAACATGAGGTTAAAAACATACTTTTCTCAATTACAAAAACTTTTTGAAATTGGATGTGCACACACAATACTCATATATTAAGCTTTAAATAGAGTTTAAAGTCAAACGTGTTAACTGTTTGGACAACATAAATCATAGTTTGGTCAAGTGGTGTTACACTTGTAAAAGATCTCTGTTTGGCGCAGTGATATTGATGCGTGATGCGCTCGTCTCTGCCAAGTGGTAAGCACACAGGAGCAATGTTTATCACGAATATTTGTGCTTATCATGCTTCAATATTACTTATCAAATTTATTTGTTCTTGCTAGCACCCATCAATATTTGTTCTGGATCCACCACTGGGTACAGTACCATGACAATATTTTCTCTATACCTTTACCATCCCATCACAAGTGTATGATATGGTACTACCATACAACACCATCGGCTATTGGTATACTCAGTACAAATGATACTCCCCCTGTCTCATTTCAACCTACAATTGAATTGGACAAAACTATTCCTTTAGTTGGAACTTCCTAACTTTGACCCTAAAATTAAATTGGTATATAAATATAAAGATTGTGTGATACATTGTTAGATTCATTATAACATATATTTCAAAATATCAAATTTTCACAAGTTTTAATTATCCTTAATGAAAAATATTAGGGATCAAACATTTTTCAAATTAACTGATAAAAATCAAAATGTGAAAGTTGAAATGGGACGGATGGAATACTTGAATCGGTTTGTAATTGATTGGTATGATATCTTGGCTCAAAATGCCAATCCTAGTTTTTTTTTTTTTTAAACCCAGACCTGGTTAAAAAGATAGCTTGGTACATAATTCATGAGAAGTCCACATGCATTTTACTCAAAAGCATCTGAATGAATATTACTCACAGGAGTATATAAATTGTAAGAGAAAAAAAAAAGATTACAATCAGAAGGAAAGGAGAGTCTGGCCATATATTAGAGCACTTTATTGTTTGTGCTTCGAAAGCAAAGAAAACAGAGGAGAATGAGAATCAACCTGGATAAGCTAAGTTGCTAAAAGAGGGCTGCTATCATCCTATCAGCAAAACCATACTCAAAATTACTCCCAACTGGACTAATCAGCCTGGATCAAGTCTTTGCTCTAGATTCTCATTGATGACTTTGATTATGCGGTGGTGGGCCAGGCGGTAGAGGTGGTGGCATTCCCGGCATGCGATTGAAATTCGATGGCAGCCCCCCCATGGGTGGATTCCCGGGCTGGTACGGATTAAGCCCTGGCATCATCTGCGGTGGCCGGTTGAAACCACCACCACCTCCTTGTGGAAACATCGGAGGACCACCTGCATTTGAAGGGCCACCTTGCATGTTCATCATTCCAGAAGGAATGTTGGTCATGCCCATATAGTGGCCTTGAGGCACCATTTGATTCATGTTACCTTGCATCCCCTGAATAAAGAAACTATCAATCAGAATTCACACATTTTACCTCTACTATTTCTACCATTCCTATTCCAATCAGTAGATTTTATTCAAGTAATCTGTAAGCAAATGCAGATGAAATTGGAAAGGTGCAAAATCATTTAGAAGTCTCAGTAAGATTTCATTTTTCAAGTTAAATGTCAAACTTTCTCCTCAGCCCCTCCAGAGACAAATAGCGATTTAAAGCCACCATTCAAAGAATTCTAAAACACAACTGCAGCTACTACTTTGTACCTCACTTTGAGGGTTTCAGTGTACGGGCTTTATCTCAGCTCAATTTAATGAGGTTTAAGAGGATGAGAAGAAGAGAGACACGAAACAAATAAAAAAGTGGGAGCAAGCAACGGAATAAGGAAGCGAAAATAAAAACTAGAAGATGAAAGCAAGGAAAATACAATCACGCAATTTATAGGAATAAAGAAACTTCACACTGTATCAACCTACCATAGGTGGACGAGGCATATGTGGATGTGGCAGCAAAGGTTGACCTTGTGCCACATTTTGTTGAGCCATAGGCAAAGACATTTGCTGAACCATTGGTTGATGCTGCTGTAGTTGCGGTGAATTTTGTTGGTATGCTTGCTGCTGATTGGGTGGCATAAGAGAAGGATGAGGCCCAGGTGGAAGAGGAGGCACACCCAGAGGCATTAAACCAGATATAGGTGGCTTCTGATCTCCCTGCGCAGATGGATCGAGTGAAGGCATCGAAAATGGCATGGCAACTCCTATTCCTGGTATAGTCCCCTCATTTCTCATCAATCCAGGTCCGGCTGTTGTTGGGCCCTCGAGTCCAGGGAAAGTGTTAGGCATGCGACTTCCTAAGCCATTGTTCTGTTCACTAAAACCTGTATTGATTTTCTCACCGGGCCTATTTCTGCACCAAAACTTCGTGGTGTGATCATTACTACCACTGCACAGAATATACCCAATAGGATGCCAAGCAAGGTCCCAGACACCATTCTCATGTGCATTAGCTATTTCAACCTGAGGAGTTTCTTGCCCAACAAGCCAATGGAAAATTGATCCATCAAAACTGCCACTCACAAAATACTCTTCGTGGAAAGGATGCCAAGCCAGTGCAGTTACATCCTTGCGATGCCCACGGAAGGACTGAAGCTCCTTCATAGCCCTTATATCATAAACCTTGATAATTTGATCTTTTGATGCAGTGAGAACCCAGTTTCCATTTTGATTCCACTTGACGCAAAGCACAGTATTCTTATGTCCATGAAAAGAACAAAGCTCCCTTTCAGACTTTGCGTCCCAAAGTTTAACAAGGTAGTCTTTGCCGCCTGAAACTAACAGAGACTTTGTAGGATGCCAGTCCACACTTTTCACATCCCAACCATGGCCAGTTAAACAACGCTCTTCTTGACACCGAGCAAAGTCCCACACCTTTACAGTCGTGTCGTCAGAACAAGAGCAAAACTTCAAATCTGTCCGGCAGAAGCTTAAATCACGGACTGATTCTTTATGAGCAGATTTATTGGCTTTGACATTATTCATGTTGTTCTGCCAGTACTTTATTGCGCCTCCATCATCACCTGTGACCATCCAGTTATCATTGTAACTCCATACCATAGACCTCACTGCTTGATCATGAGCCTGTAATATCATTTCAAAATTAAATGACTGGCCATTCCAGAGGGTGAATTCACCACTTTGGGATCCAGTGATTAGACGCCTTCCACTAGGTGTCCACAAAACACGATTTATGGAGCAACGATTTTTATTTAGAGAAGTATGAACAAACTTAGCAGCAAAACTTGTTGATGGATTATCTGGATAAGCAGCAGTTGGCAACATATCGACTACTGCAGCTGGGGTCGGTTGCAAGACAGTTCTGTCCCGTGAATCGTGTTGCCACATGCGAATCTGCATATATCGCACAACAGTACTGGTATAATCTACAGCTCTCCTCTGCCCAATCTTTCTCATTCTCTTTGCAGCAAAACTATCAGCATGAGATTCATAAGGGAGATGAGGGTGGAAATTAGGAGGCTGACCATGATGATATTCCGCCACGGCAGGCAGAGCATTGAGAGTAGTTGAAGAAGCTGAGGGTTGCCGCATTATTGGGGGTGGACCGGGGAGCTGAGGTGGACCCCTCGGCACAAAGTCGCCCCCTTGAGGCTGGTGGAGTCTGTGCTGGTATTGCTGCTGATATTGATGTGCCGGAGGTGGTCCCGGAGGTAATGGTGGACCAGGCGGACGGAGCTGTTGGTGTGGCTGTTGATTCTGTGGATCTCCACCATACATAATTGCAAATTGTGATGCCTGATGCACAGGAAGCTGGGAGAAGAGGATATCAGATTAGTGCCCGGAATCAAATGATTACACATTATAAAAATGATTAAGTATATGTGAAATCTATGCGTCATGCCTACCCTCCAAAGTACTGTGAATGGATTCAGTGTTTGTTTGTGAAGACTAAACTATCCACTGACAGAAATGTGGGTATGCACCAGATAAAATGTTGAACTTCAGTGATAACAAGTAGGTATCTTTATGAGTGGAAAATGGCAATTCAAAGAACTAATCTGTTGTCTATCCATTTACTGATTAAATTTATTGAGAACAGTAATATAGAACTTCTATCCCGACATCTACAAAACAATTCAGTACCTTGCCTATCTATATCTGCACAGACCAATACATGGAAGAAAACTGTTTGGAATAATCACACTGAAGATGAAGACTTGGAAATACCTTACAAAAGAGGCTTTATCTGCGGACTATATACACGCCTGTTTTCGGGGATTATTAGCAGCTGGATTACCACCAATTCTATTCTTCAAAGCAAAGGCATCAGCTGGAGCAAAACGCACAAACATGATATAATCCAAAAATCATCCTTTGCTCAAAAAGCATTGGTTTTTATTTGGCTTTAGCATACAGATATGAGATGACTCCCCCTCAATAGATAAATAAGCTCAAAACATCAAATCAACCATTCTCATACAAGTGATCAAATACCCAACACAGAGAAAGGTACACAAAATGCAGCTCAATTAACATCAAAGATAACGAAGTCACAACTCTAGAAACGTACCGTAGTGAGGCGCCAATTGGGAACAGAGAATACCCCGCTGTGTGAGGGAGAAGAGGGACATGCCCGGTAGAAAGACTGCAATTTTCACTGAGCCGACAGGGGAAGTGCCGAGCGTGAAGGCAAATCTAGCGAATCATATCATACGTGCTCCTCGGAGACCGGGAATAAGCCCAGAAGATGTGTATTTAGGGTAAACTGAGTTTGGCCTGTGTCTTTCTGCTCATTTCGGTATCAGACTTTTGAGCTATATTTTCACTTTCCAGAGTTAAAATAAAATAACATAAGGAGTTAAGGACTTAAAGATTAGAGTTACGGTCTTTCCATGAAGAGTTACGGTTTCCATAAATCATGGAAAGACCAAGGTTTAAAGTGTAAAATATAAAAAATTAAAATAAAAAATTTGGGTTGCATGAATCGGGTTTTTATAACTACTACACGTTGCACAATAAACTTTTAATATTTCAACTTAGGCCTTTTACCTTTTATTATTTGAATTAAACTCCGTCTTTCCATATGGTTATGGAAATACAGTCTTTCCCAAAAGT